>BOPN01001528.1:234196-236696 GCA_017312705.2 Penaeus japonicus
ATTTATGTATATATAGATATATATGTATATATATGTATATATATATATATATATATATAGTGCGCCGACTGTTAATTGGATGAGCTTTTATCAGGAGGGATTGAATATTTAATATGCGAAGGGGTGTTTATAGGTCTGTCGAATTCGCATAATTGTCTTGAAGTTTACGTATCTTTCGATAATAAACAGGGAGAGCGACAGGGAGCGAGAAAGGGAGAGGAAATGGGAGAGGGAGAAAGAGAGGGAGAGGGAGATGGAGAGAGAGCCGGAAAGGGAGAGGAAGAGAGTGAGAGAGAACGAAAGAGAGAGTTAGAAAGGGAGAGACAGAGAGAGAGAGAGAGAGTGAGAGGGAGTGAGAGAGAACGAGAGAGGGAGTGAGAGAGAACGAGATAGGGAGTGAGAGAGAACGAGATAGGGAGTGAGAGAGAAGGAAAGAGAGAGTTAGAAAGAGAGAGAGAGAGAGAGAGAGAGAGAGAGAGAGAGAGAGAGAGAGAGAGAGAGAGAGAGAGAGAGAGAGAGAGAGAGAGAAGGAAGGAGAGAGAACGAGAGAGGGAGTGAGAGAGAACGAAAGAGAGAGTGAGAAAGAGAGAGAGAGAGAGAGAGAGAGAGAGAGAGAGAGAGAGAGCGAGAAGGAGTGTGAGAGAGGGAGAGAGATAGAGAGAACGAGAGAGGGACGGAGAGAGAACGAGAGAGGGAGTGTGAAAGAACGAAAGAGAGAGTGATAAAGAGAGAGAGAATGAGAGAGAGAGGGGGAGGGGTGTCAGAGAGAGAGAGAGAGAGAGAGAGAGAGAGAGAGAGAGAGAGAGAGAGAGAGAGAACGAGAGAGAGAGAAAATAATGCAAAAGACTGTAAATATTGAAACATCTCGTAGACTTTCTTTTCTTATTCAAATTAACACCTGGTTGTCTGGAGGAGCTGAAGACGAGTGCTATTACATTTTCATTTTTGCGATGAGTTGGAGGAATCCGGTGCCCTTTAAAGCAGCGAAGAACAGGGCCCGAATACATCAGAATGCTCATAAACGCACATTCTTCTGTTTTCCCACTTGATATAATAGCCCCCGGGTAATAAATCAACCAGTTCGCTTAATGGGTTCCGATTTAGTAACGTAAATACATTCGCGTGGAGCGAGATCCAGTCCGCGAGATGTATTGTTCGCTGTCCATGTTCAGGGCTGTCGAGTTTGCTATCCATTATCATCAGTAATAATGCACAGCGGCTGGGCACCCCCCATCGCCACCCCGGGGGAGGGGGGGAGGCGGAGAGGGAGGGAGGTCCCACACCCGGTGCGCATCCACCTGGTGACTTTCCACCTGAGGATCGGCTCATTAGGGAAACTTGGCCAGGACCAGAACCTCGCCACTACCACCTGAGGCCGAAACCATCTGGGGAGGCAGCCACCGGACCTGCCCTGCTTTTAAAAGCTTGTGTATTTGCTAGGATTTCAGAGGAGGGGCATGGGATAAGCTCTGTGGGAACGTCTTTCAAGAACGGAGAAAGAGCGAGGGTGCGTGGGATTGCCCCGTGAACCCTGAGGGTGAGATGAGCCAGATTGGGCCAAGGGTCGGGACTTTTTCGAGAAAGAAAAGCATACGGGAGAGAGATAAGCGAAAAAGAGAGAGAGGGAAGGGAGTGGGGAAGGGAAGATGGAAAACATGGATAAGGTAGGAGAGTAGGGTGAGGGGAGAGAGAGGAGGTAAAGGGAGTAGGATGAGGGGAAAGGGGAAGGATGCGGGTCAAATAAGGAAGGAAGGGGTGAAGTGGCGAGGGAGAGAGGGGAGGGGAAGGAGATGAAGGGGTGAGAAGGGGGGAAGTGAGAAGGGGAGGGGCCCAGGGAAAGGGACCCAGGAACCAGATCAACGAGTCTCCACCGTCCTCCCAGACCTCGAAACCAACATCACTCGAATTGATAAATGAAAAAAAAAAGAAAACCCCCCCAAAAAAGTTATGGGATATAGCACTATGGCACTCGACAAATTATACGAGACAACTAAAAGAATGGCGGCGCCCGGACGGACCACGGTGGCCGGGGAGCGAGAGAAGGGAGACCACCTGGGGATTCAACGTATAAGGATAGGGCAACGCATATCGATGCCTCTCGAAGCCGGCGGGGCGAGAACACGTGAAGGCCAAACACAACAGGGTTTTATTAGAGCTCGATATCGGGAGGGAGAGGGAGAGGGAGGCAGGGAAGGAGGGGGAGAGGGAGAGGGAGGTAGGGATGGAGGAAGGGCGAAGAAGAGGGAGAGGGAGGCAGGGATGGAGGGAAATAATGAGGAGGAGGCGGATGGAGAGAGGGAGAGGAAGAGGGAGGCGGGGATGGAGGGGAAATAATGAGGGAGAGGCAGAGGGAGAGAGGGAGAAATAGAGGGAAAGAGGGAGAGTAAAGGGAACAGGGGATGGATGAAGGGAGAGGGAGAGAAGGAGACGAAGAGGGAGGCAGGGATGAAGGGAAATAGTGAGGGAGAGGCAGAAGGAGGAAGATAAGGAAATAATGAGG
>BOPN01001528.1:241696-244196 GCA_017312705.2 Penaeus japonicus
AAATAAATCATCTATCGAGTAGGTATTACATTTGGCAGGTAAGTTAAGATTATTGGTTTGATTTCTCTTATCTATTTATGATTTTTTAAAGTTTGTTGCACGGATTTTACCTTAATCTTCTGTTTACACTATTCTGAGTTGATGAATTTCACTTATTGCGGAGATCGTAATGCGCCTTCGGAGACCATCGCCACTGCAAGGTGATCACTCTGGCACACTCAGCAGGATAGCGATGTAAATTTTAATTCTGATAGTCTTTGTTGCCTTTTTTTTACTTTTATTGTTAAATCGCTCTTTTGTTGTCTATTTAGAGGGAGAGACGGCTTTGTAGTTTTTTTCACCTCTCTCTCTTTTCTCTTCTTTTCCTTGAACCTTTGCTTGATCCTCTCTCTCTCTCTCTCTCTCTCTCTCTCTCTCTCTCTCTCTCTCTCTCTCTCTCTCTCTCTCTCTCTCTCTCTCTCTCTCTGCGAGTAGTGGCGGCTGCCGTGGCGAGACACACATGCCGAGAAGGCAACGGGGAGATCCGGTCTCCTCTGCAGGTAGATGCTGGACACCGACGGGTGACTGCGCTCCTCTCGGCACATACGCCTCGGATGAATATGCATGGCACTCTTTGGTGTCTCTGCGCGCCGCCGACCTTACAAGAACTGGATGTTTCGGATCGGTGTCGTTTCTTTTCAGTCGATTTTATTGTTCTGTTTTTGTTTCGTAATCTTCGTTCTTCCCTCCCTTTTTTCCTCTTGCTCTTTCTTCTTCGTCTCTCATCTGTTTTGTCTCCCTTTCTATTTTTTTACTTATGGAGTTTATATGGGGAATGCCTGAGCAGAGGTTCCGCTACAACTAGTCTTCGTGGTCACGTTTGTAACTCCAATCACAAACAACTTCATAAACAGAGAGAACAGATACATAGATAAGCCTGAAGAAAGATAGACATATAATCTAAAACATTTTTTACACGACTCTATCATCAACACTTGCACATCGATTAGGGAAAAAAATTGACGTTGAGCGAAACGAGTGTCTTTTGTTTCTGTGACCGCAGCGCTCCGGACGCAACAAATGCCACCAAACACGACGGATGACGCTGAGCTTTCTCCCTCTGCGGCACGGGTGTCATGCGCTTCCCCTTCCCTGTTGCACGAGTGACATGACACTTTTTCCTTCGAGTAGTCAGTCCGACGGATGACTTGCCAGACTAACGCAGCCTGACCCGTCCCCGCCCCCAGCCCGATCGAGACGTCGCGACGCTGCGTTTGCGTCTCCCGCTCTTCAGCTGTGCGGTCGAGGGAGGCTTTTCTCGATTCCTCTTGGGAAGGATTTCTTGATTTTGGGAATGCGTCTTCGGAAAAGGGGGAATATTTTTTGTTTTCGAAAAAAGGTGTCTTAATAAAAGATTGGAGAACACCAAGTGAACTTTGATAACTCTTCTATTAGTGATCCCGCTATAAAAGCTCATAAGACTATACAAGAACATTTTAAAAACCGTACAAAGATCGGCCAATGCCCTCCCGACCCCCCCCCCCCCAAGAACAAAGCAGGGGAGGGGGATAACATAGGTGACTGAGAACTGTCTACATCTATATCTTTTTTACCAGAAGGAGATGCAATCCCTTGCATGAACAAGAGTGAAGATACGATCTCTGCACACAAGGCGAGGTGACTGGCTGGTAGAACTAGGTAGGGACTGGTAGATGACTGACGGCAGCATAAGCGCTCTTGACAGACTGGCTTGAAGGCTGGATGACTTGGTGACTGAATGGATGACTGATGGAGTGCAATAGAAGGTTTGGGATCGTTGGGCAACTTTTCGGATGAGAAAACATGCGGACTTGTTGATTACAGATGTTAGTGAGGTTGATGGATCGTCAGCGGCGGTGACGTCATCAGGTGCCACATCGTTTTTCACTCGGAAGAAAACGGGTAGACTAAAGTAAACCTAAATGTAAAGAATGATACGAGGAGCAGTAATGATGGGAATGTTAGGGAAAGTCTGGATTAAACTGTGGAGTGTTTTGATAAAATACTTATTGTTTTATTTACTTATGCGTCATGCACAGAAACGAGGAGATATTTCAGGTACTACCTAACATGTTCATAACCTTACTTAAGGTATAGAAAAAAAGAAAAGAAAAAATAGTACACCTGCATCAGAAGATGTCAAATATAAAAGAAAATGGGCGTAGGTTAACAGGTAGGGATAACTGCAACAATCCGGTTGAGTGTAACTAGTTCATTCATGTTGTAATGGCACTGGCGAAGAATGTGGTTTGACAAGTCGAATGACAGCAAGTGGAACGTGTGTATGAATGCAGTGGATGAATCATATGATTGAGACACGGTGTTAGAAATTCATTACTAAGACGGAAACTGTTCAAGCTGGTTCACAAAGTGAGAAATTACAAAAAAGTAAATGATAGATTTGTAGTGCGATCGGAGGTATGACGGAAATACCAGTTGAGCCTTTAGTTTACCTGATGTCGCAATTGAGGTCTCAGTTAGT
>BOPN01001528.1:254196-264196 GCA_017312705.2 Penaeus japonicus
AAGAACTGAAACCTTGTGTGTTCATTTCTACAAAAGTGAAATGTGTATCACTCGTCGGCAGCGAGTACCAAGAGAGTCCCAGCAACGACCGCGATGGCTCTGATGGAAGGCCCTGCTACTCCGACAAGACCAAGCCTCCTTGTATCTTCTGTTGCTCACAGTACAGCACTGCAGAGTAGCCCTCGCGCTACTTTTGTCCAGGGCTGTGTGGTCTGGAGGCTATTTTGCTCACTTGGCATTTGTACCACGCCTGATGAGGCCGCTCAACCCAGGCACGGCGGCTGCTGCTCTTCGGGATGCCGTATTTCAGGCGTCGAACATTTGGGGCTTCAAACACTGAGCGTCGCGGGCAGAGTCAGACGCTGGTCGCACACGAGGAGCAAAGACGTGGTGCGGTCCGTTGCAGGCCATGTAACGAACCAGCGCCCCTTGGGAACCAAGAACCACGTCAGCCGCCTCTGCCCGCACGCCCCAAACAGCGCCCAGGTGCTGGTGTTGTCACTCACGGGCAGAGAGGGATCCAGTACTCTCTTCTACCCGTATCCACCTGGGCTGACCCTCCTCCAGTCTAGTCACATATGTCTCTTGAGGGTCAGCCTGGCTCACAGAACGTCAGCTGCCTTCCTCGCCTTACTGCCTCTGTTACCAGCTAATTAGCTTAAGAGCAAATTATTCCGTTATATATAATTCGTACATATATTCATGTTAATTATTTAGCTTTTTTATCCACATCACCCACTTAATGATGTCCAAATTTTTTTCATACTAAATTTGCAAAAGTTTTAGCATTGTTTGTAATCATCTTGCTGAAGTTGCACTTTTAATACACATACTGTACTTTTTCTCTTCTCAAAAGTGTTCACTGCTGTCCCAGCAGGCTTACATTAAGCATCAGTATTTTTCTTGGGGAACTAATGCATTTACAACACGATGATATTCCTGAAATGTTTTTACAGTTAAACCTATCAGTATTTTAACAAGAGGGTCATTTATTGTCCAAGTCACCCTATTCCATTGCCCTGATGCAGGTCCTTGTGTCCTATCAGCTCTCAACTTTGTCCTTGCAAAAGTTCTTACACATCTAAAGGCTAAAAAAAAACTAAATGTATTAAAAGGAGCTCATAGTATGACTGTCTGGGAGTCTCTTTACTACTTGAACATTACCATTACATCATTGTCTCACACTCACTTTGACTCACTGCTACGTCAACACTTCTGAAGTGACTGGTCAACAGTGCACTTTTGTTAGTGGTTTAACATACTTTTAATAATTCTTTAACAAACTTACCAATGTCGTAATAAAGCAATGTTTAATATGTCATACATCATCTAACCCCATCATTAGCAACACACAGTGTGTATGTGAAAGGTAGAGATCCGGGAAATTAAATATTCTCGTTGAAGGAAAATGCACATCTGTTTCTCACTCCTGATGAAGACATGTCTTGAATCACTCAATACAACGTTCTTTTGTCACAGTCACTGCATATGGAATATCAGAACTCATTAATGCAGCTACACCTGCGTATTACATAACCCAGTTCCAGTAACTATGGTTCTTTGATATTCATTTTAGGAAAGACTGATAAATATAGAAGTGTCATTTGTTATTATATACAAATAGATGGCTTTAACATCCAGAAGAGTCTATGAATTCACTACACAAAAATTAGAAAAAAAGAGAAACAGAAAATTAAACAACACACAATATACTCAAATGCACATACTTTTCACCACTCATATGATTAATTCATATTCATTCCATTGCATTTAATATTAACAGCATGCACTTCATCTTCATTCTTTGTAATTTCTCAACCTCTACATTATCACTTAAGCCAAATATTTTTTTTCTTAATATAAGAAGCAAAGTTCTTTAGGCAAGATGGTATTGTATTGGTAACAAGCAGGCAGTCTGGCAAGGGAAGTGTTGAGCCTCTCAATTTAGTATTATTGTGCACTCAAACAAACAGGTCTAGTTTATTGTAATCCATAAAATCTCAGTAGGAGGAATCTGCTAATATCCAAAGTTTTGAAAGTAGAGAGATCAACAATTGCTTTATTTTTTTTTAATATATCATAATACCTCTAGAAATGAGAATCAATTGTTTTTTTAATGTATTATCAATGTTTTCATTCATTCCTGCTAAAGTAAAGTGACTTTCACATTCACAGATATTAAGACTTGTCTCTATTTGCCCCAGTTAAAACATTTAAGATAGTTTTAGTTGTATTTAATGTCAAATTCCATATAACTATACAAAAATTCCCTTTAATTATTCCCTTTGAAATAACCTCCCAAAGTACGTATAGATGGTCTGTGTGCTTATTTGTTTGTAAATTGTCTAAGTATATGTTCAGTACCATCTGTAACCCCCTTTTTATACCACATATTAATTATTTATGATTAATAAAATCATTTATGAATGTTAGTGTCAATATCAAATTGGATCTTTTATCTGAAAGATGTTTTCTTTCCTTCAGCTAGATTTTGGTAATTAATTTGAATTATTTAGAATAAAAAAATAGTGAGGCATTAAAAACAAATCAGTTGGCGTTCTTTTTATTTTGACTTGTTTCTCTGCATGTAGATATGTCAATGATATTGGTAAATAAAAGGTATTTTTATCATAATGATTCTCTTTTATTATCCAATTTTATCCAGAGATGATATGATCAAGCTTGGTACATAATTGAATAATAAAAAATGTTTTAAAGAATGCAAGATATCTTTATACTTATTTTCATTATGATATCAGAAAACTGCTGAATTTTAGGTAGGATTTACAAGAACAATATCATCTGGTTTTAATCTACTGCTCATTTTCAAACTTTGAATATAATGCAGATGGTTTCTTTTTATGTCTAAAAGATAATTATATATATAAAAAAATGTTTAGTATTTTTTCTCTTTGATTCTGTGAGAATGAGTAGTAGCACCAATTTCTTGTTACTTTTCTAATATATGGAATTTTAAAAGTTTAAATATAACCTCTCAGTTTCCTGTACTCTAAAGAGTTGAATACTTTCAAATATAAAGTTTTGAATTTGCCAACAGAGCATAAAATGTAACTATGTGAAGATATTATTCTTTTTTTTTTCCTATAGTTTACTCTGTGATTTCACATATCTTTTATCTGAGCTATTTCCATATTCTGAAAGCAAGCCAAACTCAAAACTATATAAAACATTTCTAACAAGGATATGAAAAAATGCAGTGAAACAAATATTTGATTTCAACAGTCCATTTACATCTTGTGATTTGCATGGGAAACAATAAATACAATTATATCAGTTGATCACATATAGAAGGCTACTTCTGGTACATATTATAAGTGTACTTACCAACAAGACATTTTCGTAGTGAAGTGCTGACTAGACATTATCATAGACTTAAAATAGTGAAGTTAACTTTGTTTCTGCATTTTAAATAATATCATATATAGAACTCTTGTGCTTTAAAATATACCTTTATTTAAAGCAATTACTTGAATTTTCTGTTGTAAAGCAACTTAGAAATAGCACCAACATTGAACAAAATATTACTGACTATGTTTCAGTGGTTGATGTTAGTTCTTATTCTACTTTCATATATACTACTCCTAAACATTTTACACTTTTTTTCTAAGTGGAAAGGAAAAGAGCTAAACCTGCTTGATGCCATTCGTAGTGAGGAGCTGGGCAAGGTATGTTTACACTTGCCACCACTTGTTCCCTGTTGGCCGAGGAGTAGACTGGCACTGAGAGCAGCTCTTCGTGATACACTCGGCTCTGCAGTTCCTGTGAATAAAAGGTAACCTCTCTTCATTTATTTTCCACTGAGAATGATATTTTAACATTTGGAATAAGTACATTTAAAGAAGAAAAATATTGATATATTCATGTAAATTGTTGCTTGATCATTTTGTCAAATATTTCATGATCACCTTTTGGCCTTCTTGGTACTAGTAATTAACAATGTTATGTAATACTAGTATATAATATTAATATAGAAGGCAATAAATTTTCTGACATGCAAGTATTCCTTACATCTATGTTCTACTTAGTATTCAGTAGTTTTATATGTATAATCGCAAATACCTGTTTTTTAGATGAAATATTAAAGACATATTTACCTTGGGCACCCAAGCTACAGTACAGAGAGGAGCAACAAAGATGCTTGTTGAATCGTGTGCATTATGCTGCAAGCGAGAACCATCAAATGTTGCCCCTTCCATTTGCAGTCCTGACCATTTCATTGTCAGCTTTGCATCAGGTATTCCACCACGAGACCAGGATGTAACAAACACTAAGCTGTCCATGGAGATGCTGTATTCCCTGTAGGCAAAAATGATTTAGCAAAAAATTCCTCTTAGAATGAAAAACTTTAAGAAGGTTCCAATATGGAAGATCATTTCACTTTGAAGATTATCAGCTTTAAAGAGGACTTAAGTATCACTGGATTTATCCACAGTAACCTGATGCCTTACCTAGCAGTTTGTTGCCTGAGAGCATTTAGGAAGGTGGCCGAGTGAAGGAGATCAGACAGGTCCAATGGCTCTTTGAGAAGATTTCCTTGATCACTTCTGGCTACCCACTTCCCAATTCCGTTTGCACGTCTAACAAGACTGCGCAAGTATTCCAATGGATCCTCTGGGCCTTCCCACAAAGACAGCCAGCTAGATGGAGTCTAAAAAGAGATTTTTCAGTGAATCATCTTATCTTTCCAAGCATACTGACACCACATGGATAAAAAATGTAAGAATGTAGTCAGAATCCACTTAAGTATTTCAATATTACCTCTTGGCTGAGGAGGGAATCTGCAAGTTTCTGAACGTCACTGGTGAGTAGTAGTGTTCCTCGGATGACTTTTGAGAGCTGTGCTAGTGAACGATGAACAGTCTGCACGATGGTGATGACTGAATAGTATTCCAGCTGGATGAAGGACTTTACTGGTGATTCTGCTGTTGAACTTGGTGTTGCAACTTTGGCTTGGATCAAGTTACCACCCTGGAAAGGAAAAGTTTTCATTCAATATGCCATAACTTTATTTTCATAAGTATTATCAGAAATGTATTAATTAATAGCAGTTAAAAAAATATTGAGAGGACTGAATTGGGAAAAGAAAGTTCTAAGATGAAAGAATCAAAATTGAGTTCAGACTAGTTTTCACTATCTATACATTTAAAGGATTACTAAAGCAAGTACTATGGGTCACAAAATGTAATTGAACCATCAAACATTTAAGCTTGATTGAGCTCTTTAGGGGGTAGACATAGAAATTGTTACACTGTGCTTTTTTTTTACATAGCAATAGTTAAAAACAGTTTTTTGGAACTTTTTGTTTTTCTTGTTTTTTAATACATATATCTTCCTTGTGTACATTCTTTTTTGTGCAAGTATGAGTGTGAGTGTGATTAAGTGTGAGTGTGAGTGTGATTAAGTATGAGTGTGAGTGTGATTAAGTGTGAGTGTGAGTGTGATTAAGTATGAGTGTGAGTGTGATTAAGTGTGAGTGTGAGTGTGATTAAGTGTGAGTGTGAGTGTGATTAAGTGTGAGTGTGAGTGAGACAAACATGCTCATACCTGGTTTAATTTTTTCCACAAGTTCAGCACAGGTGACAGCTGTGTGTGCCATTTCTCACGGTCAAACCGTCCAGCCAATTCAGGAGATCTCATGAGAACTGTCATAATAAAAAAATATTTTAATCTGTGAGTTATGGAAAGCAAATATGAGGAGCAGCAATTCCTGTAATTCATTTGAACAAATGTCCATTTAGTGAATTTACAGACCTTTTAGCTGAGAAATGACCTGTGTGCTAACAATGCGCTGCCATGATCTCTCAATGTTTGCTGGGAGACCAAAGTAACTTGGGTCATCCTCATCTGACAGATTTCTGATAAGGCTGGTGTAATCCTGAAACATAAAAAACAGCACCATTAAAGTCATGAAAAGACAATCCTTATTTCCTTTATAAAATCAATCAATATAACCCTGCTTTCTTACCATCTTTGAAGATTTATAGAATCAGCTACAGATTCCACATTCCACATAAGGTGAATTTTCTTTGAATCTCACCTGATAATTCACAGTGGTGGGTAAAGCGAGACTCTTGGCAAGCTGGTCAGCTGATGGCTTACGGCCTCCTATCACATCATTGTTGAAGAAGATGCGAAGATAAGCATTCAATACCCGAATGTCCCAAATATTGTCTATGCGGCCTCCATAGATTGCATTCTCAAAAAGGCCATAAATGAAATTCCACTTGATGTCACCAGTTCCTGGAAAAAAAATATATATAATTTTATCTCTCCCTATATATACATCTATATATACACATCTAAATGCATCATCATCCAGGAGAGTGATGCCTCACTTCTGCATACACTTTATCCAGATTTTGGTAGTTAGCAACAAGCAAAGCCAAGTTATGTGACCAGTCCTTGTAAAAAACAACAATAGTTCAGTAATCTTTCTTCCCTTCCAAAGATTTTTAATCCATCAAGAATACATAATTAAATTCAGCCAAACAAGTCAAATTAAAATTAGGCCACAAGACAAAAAAAAATTGTACCTGCTTGCTTGTATAGCCTGTCAATGATTTCAACTCCAGCCTTCAGGTCTGCGTAGGAAAACTCATAGAACTTTGACCATCCCTGGGGTATGTAGGTCCTCCGTTCCTGAACAATGGCATGGAACCAAGCCAGCACAAAGAGGGTCTGTGATCGGTTCACATTATTATCACGCGCAATCAGTTCTGGATTCCAAGAGTCGTATGTTCGCTGGAGGTTTTTCTTGATTCCTGCTGGGGCCTGCAGGTGAAAATTTATCCTTAAATACATCTTTCTTCATTGATATGTAAAAAGTATTTAAGCTTATATGCCCTGGTCTAATGAACAAATGATACAGTTATGTAAGATATGTTTGTTGTAATGTTCTGGTTGCTCTGAACACTATTAAAAAAAAAGAAAAAAAAGCAGACAAAACAAATACCCTACCACACATGTACAGGGAATCATTACAAATACAACTAATGATGAGCCTAACATAACTTCTGATAAGACTCTTACCTCATAGGTAACTTTTAAGCTTGTCTGCAACAAAATAGGAGTAAACTTGAGGTGGGGTTCTGCCGTGAGCCAAAGACGGAAGTTGTCATGAGGCTGAAGGGCATTCAGTTCTTTTTCAAACGTCGGCAGCCAAGCGGTGACTAAGTGCAGGTTCTTTAAGCACAGCCAATGTCCATCTCTTGCACATTCACGGAGAAGTCTGACAGCTATCTCACTCTGGCCCTGACCCATTGCTACCTGTTATGTAAAGGAATTGTGACTAAATTATAAACTGCACAAATTCTGACAAATATTTCCTTTTCTTACTAATATTGCTCTCCTCTTAAAGAGGGAACCTCAAGTTGGAAAACTATTCAGTAATTAAATATAGACTAATCCTGTCATGATTCTTAAATGTACCAAAATAAAGACTTTAGTATAAAATAATGATAATAAAAAGAAAAGAATGATAAATAGAATCTAACAGCAAAGTCCTTCCCACACGAAGAGTCACTATTCTAAGTTATAATCTTACCTCATGATAAGCACTTGAGCCCACAGTACTTTTAACAAGTTCCAAGAGCTCCTGAGATGGGTCAGCACCAGGAGATATGATGATAAGTATGGGCTCGGCTGCTGTTGTCTCTGACAGAAGTCGTCGCAGATTCAGTGCTGGTGGAGACAGCTCCTTCATTCCTGTATAGAAAAAAGTTAAGAGAAAAGTTTCTATTTATCTATAAAAATCCAAGTTAAACTTTTTAAATCTAACCTTTATTTAGTTTATATAAATATTTACAATTGGCTTTCACAATGAATTCAGCTAAAATTAAAAAAATATGATGTTCAATTCAATATTCAATTGTCTCAGTCATTTTTAAAAAAGAAATCTATTCCAAAGTGTAATTAACTAGACTCATTACCTAGTATTTAATTAAGATTTGTATTTAACAAAACATTATATAATTTGCAGAAAAAGTTTAAATCAAAGAAACCAAAAATTAAACGGTGTTCTGATACTTTACACTGGGATGTGGAGGATGACCTAGTATACTGCATGCCTGTATTAGTGAACAGTATACATATGTGCACATATAGATAGATAAAGATATAAAGATAGATAGAAAGATAGAGAAACAGATAAATAGATACAAATAGATAGACAGATAAACAGATAAAGTAATAGGTAGAGATAGAAAAATATAACATACATGTTTTTCATTTTCAACCATTTATATTTTGCCTATCTTGTGCAGGTATACCACTAACATCATCATCTTTCAGAAAAAACTACATCATATATATCAATATAATTGCGGAATGTTGTGCATCTCTCACCCCACCATTTCTAGCATATTATCCACATAATAACACACCCTTGATTATGATGGTGCATATACACCAAAAAATCACATTGCAGATATAGAAGCTGACAATACAATTAGCGACAAATAATCTTACAATATTACTTTACTAATTTAACTACACAGTCACATTCAAACATTCTTAGTCAAATCAACTCGATGAGAATACCTGATGCGTGTATTTTACTAACAACCTCTCCTTCTGGATAAGACAAATCAACATATCAAAGTTAGTAAACAGTTCCTTACATGAAAAAGAAAATGCTTCTTATATTCAGATAGTGAGTAATGATATTAAATAAATAAGTCAAAAGACTATACCATTGTATACTTAAGCCTAAAATCATAAACTTAAAGAAACTCTGTACATTAATATTTATATAAGTTGCTACATCTCTACAAAAAATCATGTTATCTAAAAATAGTATATTAACATCATATCAAATTCCATGGTGACAGCTATAAAAAAATCTTGTAAAATTGCAGGCCACATAACACTGTCATTTACCTCAAAACAGCATAACATGGATAACATGTGGGAATTCTCCTTCCTTGCAACTAAACCAAAAATATTAGCCACGCACCCAAAGCTCTCGTCACGAAGTTCACCATCGCAGATTGTAGACGGTCTGGCCTGATAGCCTGAATAATAAGCAGCTGCTGGAATGAAGACAGCCTCTGGTTCAGTTGGACAGGGAAGTCGAGTTCACAGTGGTTTGAGTTGGAGAAACCAGACCACATTGACATGTCATCCAAGTTCAGCATGTCATACAAGGATGGGAAGGTTTGCTGTGGAGAAGAAAGGAATTTTAAAAATACATGTGTGGTTGTGTGGTTGTGTGGGTGTGTGGTTGTGTGTATGTGTGAGTATGTGGGTGTGTGCAAGTGTAAGATGATCCTACCTTTAACAGGGCCACAGCAAAGGCTCTTTCTTCGTCAATCCAGTTTGGAAGAGCTTCTTTCAACTCTGTAGCATCAGCTTTCACATCAGTAACCAGCTGTCCTGTAAATGCTTGCCATTCCTGTAAAATAAGAGTGTAAAATGTTTTTGAGCTTTTTTTTCCCTATAATTTGTTAGTATGATTCTGGTCAGTGTTTTTCACACTCAATTTTTCATCACATTTAACATTACTAAAAATCTATATATGTAAAATCAAGCTCATCCCAAAGAGTGCTTACATTTTTCTGGAATAGCTCAGGGTACATCCCATGAACAAGATGGAGGCCGAACATAAGCCGATCTCCCTTGAAGAGTGACCGACTGATGTAGCTATAAACAAGGTCTATCAAGGCTCTCTGAAGCACCTTAATACGGGCCTCTGTGGCACTTCCATCCTGGAAAAGAGATTTTTCTTTGCAGATCACAATTTGCATAGAACAAAAATCTGAGAAAGGTTGTTTTCAGATTGCAGGATTTATCTAATCCACTAGAACCTAGGTACTGTGAATTTCAATCTGAAAGTCTTACCTGTGGTGTTTGCAGTGCTTTGTGGAACAAGGCATGGAAGGAATTGAGGCTGAACTGATACATATTGTTAAGTTTGGAGAGATCAGAGATAACGAAGTACAGGTTGGCAGCAGACTGGGCCAGGGTAAGGTAGGCCTTCCTC
>BOPN01001528.1:276696-281696 GCA_017312705.2 Penaeus japonicus
GATGCCTACTTTCTTAGATCAAAGTCCTCAACCTTCAGCATTTTACTCCAATGCGCCAGTGTTGCCTTTCGCGTGTCTTCTGGAGCTTCACTGAGATATGTCATGAATGCGGCAGCTAGTATGGCTTCCCTTGGAAGATCCTGAACACCCGAATCCAACTCTGATACCTGAATTCATGTGAAAATTACTTTATATTGTATTCACTGCATTCATCAATTGAGCTGTCTTTTTCATATATCACATATAATGCAAATTTTTAGACTGAGGAAAAGGTCATCATCACTCACTTGCTGACTCCATCGCTTGTATTCCCCTTCCAGCTTGGTGACAAGACTCTCAGCAGCTGTCATGGTTTCCTTGGCTTTGTTCAGGTGGAACTCAACTTCCACTGCCTCTTTAGTCGAGCGGTTCAGCTTCTCTCGCAAGACTGCCACCTCCTTGTCAACTTCATCAAGGCCAGCTGACATGCCTTCATGAAGCTTCTGCCCTTGTCAGGTTCCTGTAGAGGTAAGATCACTGCCAACATAACATTCCTACTACTCAGTGGTGAATACAGTATGCAATGTGATTATCATGTGAATAATCATGGTAATGTTTTATGACAGGCCAATTTTAAAAACACCTTCCATCCATTTCACTTCAAGGGAGTATATATTGTGAGTAATTTACCTTGATCTATTTCCCTCCTTTTTCCTTCTAAGCACAAAAAATTGCAGCATGAGTAGTCAAAGAAACAGTATAAAAGGGAGAGTAGACATAAAGTAAAATTCTAAATTCCACAAAGGCTAGGAAAATGTATGATCTCTGATCCTCCAAAGAACAGATAAAAAAAAATCTTATATATTATACCTCTGCAACTTATTCTGCTCCTGTTCCAAAGGCTTCACCTTCTCCAAAACATATGAAAACCTGACGTTGGCTTTCACCCAAGCTGTCAAGGGCACAGCTGCTCTAGCTCTCTTGGCAACAACTGGATCAAACGAATCTGCTCGGTCTCGCAGAAGCTTTTCAACTGCCCTTCGCGCAGATTTGGGCAACATTTCGTGGATCATGTTTCTGGAAAATAAGAAATTCATGTGTACATTTAATATACTGAGACAAAGGGGCACTTGACTTATTCCAATGAGCCTTTTTCTCAATAAAACCATAAAGTCTTTACTGGAAATATTAAACTATCAGGCCTCACTAGAATGATTCCTTCTTCATTACCTTATCTCCTCTTTGATGCCTCTCTTTGCCAAGAAGGTCTTCATAGAGTTCCAAGAGGTGTCCTGATTCCTCATGAGCCTCAGCACACCCTTCTAAAAATGTCCCTGATCACTTCAGGAGGGGCTCTCAAGGACCTGAAAAAATATCAAGGATGTAAAAAATATTCATTATAAAGGATTATATTTGAATGTCATATACTCAAATCTGCACAGAAATGTGTAAGTATGCTCATAACAATACATATACATCTGTAAACTTTCATACATACATATACTTATATTCATACAAAAATTAATGATATGAAAGATGTTATGAAAAGAGCTGAGTAGTTTAACTACAATATATTTGTTCTAAATTATTCATTTTAAATACTAATGAAACATCTAAATAACATAATCTTTATTACACTAACCTTATTTCAGACAAAGCCTCTGACTTTATGTTTCCAACAGCTTCTTTTGCCTCTTTCACTAAAGGCTCAATCTCAGCCAGTTCCACATCAATGGCCTTTTTCCTAGAATACAAAAATAAAATGGGATATTCAGCCTTTCTCTCTCTATATTTTTTTTACATATATAAATATAAATATATCAGATTACAAAAAATATCAGTCTAGCTCTGCTTATAATATACATGTATATATGTATATATATATATATATATATATATATATATATATATATATATGTGTGTGTGTGTAACTACCATCATAACTACAGTAATTAAGTATATATATATATATATATATATATATATATATATATATATATATATATATATATATATATATATATATATATATATATATATATATATATATATATATATAAATATATATATATATATATATATATATATATATATATATATATATATATATATATATATATATATATTTATATATATATATATATATATATATATATATATATATATATATATATATATACATAAGTATATAAATCTTATCTATGTATATCCTATGTTCCTATCCCAGTTTATATAAAAGTATTATCCTTATTATCAGAATAATGTAATTACACCATTAAAAAAATCCTGAAAAAATTATTTTCTACTCTTCTGATGATGTCCAGACTGGGCTGGGCATCTTAGGATATGTGTGTTTTCTATCATTTTCTTTACTTATGGTATGAAATATATGTCAATATATGATATCTTAACAATATATAGGTCATCATAATTCAGCAAACGGAAAAATTCAGTACAAAAGTGATCCAACCCTGCTTAACATGTCCATTATGGAGGGGTTAATAACTATATTCTAGAATATTTTTGAATCACACTCTGCGACCATCAAATAAGCCCTCGATCTTCGAACCTTTCAGCAATGATCTGGTTTTCCTTGAGTGTCTGTTCCTTCAGGGTCTCCATCTGCACCTTCTGGTCATTGGCATTCTTCATGGTGTTTGTGATTAGCTCAAGAGCACGGTTTGCTTCTGCCTGCTTCTCGGCAAGTCTGACTTCCTGCTCTCTTGCTTCAGCCTTCAACTTACTCACAACTTCTCGTGCTTCATTTAGCTTGGCCACACCAGCCTGCAAGATGGAGACAGATATTTCTAAGTACATATGTATGTTAATATCAAAAAAATATGAATAGATAAATAAATATACATATCTATTCATTTCTTTATTCACTTATCAGCCTGCAAGATGGAGACAGATGTTAATATCTATATAGATAAATAAATTAATAAATTAATTAATATATACATATGCATATTTATACATTCATATGTCTATCTATCAATTTATTAATTTCTATTCATTTATAAATATCTCTTCATTTCTACTGATAAGTAGATAGATAGATAGATAGATAGATAGATAGATAGAGAGATAAATAAATAGATAATAGATAAATAGATAAATAGATAAATAGATAGATCAATAGATGATAGATAGATAGACAGATAGATAGATAGATAGATAGATAGAGAGATAGAATTGATAGAGAGAAAGACTGATAGATAGACAGATGGATGGATAGATATACTGATTGAGAAAATATATAGATAAATAGATAAATGGAGATAGATAGATAGATAGATAAATGGAGATAGATAGATAGATAGATAAATGGAGATAGATAGATAGATAGATAAATGGAGATAGATAGATAGATTGATAGACATATAATTAGATAGATAGACAGATAGTTAGATAAAAAAATAAACTAGTGAATAGATAAATATACAGACTGATAAACAGATAGATAGATAGATAGGTAAATAGATAGATATATTTAATTAACTTTATCTATATAACCACTAATACAACAGAAAAAGAAAATTAACAATTACAGCAAAGAAGTAAACTTCATACCTTCAAATGGCCCTGCCTATGCAGAACACCTTCCTTTTTGGTGTTGTAAATGGTGCGATACGTGTTGAGCAAGACTAGATACCTTCGTGGCGTTGAGAGGTGGACAGGCAGGCTTTCATGAATGGCAAGGAAAGTTTGCTTAACTACTTTGTCTTTCGTGTCCAATTCACTTTCTTGAGCAACATGCTAGGGATCTGGCAAAAAGAAAAGTTGTAAAAAGAATTTGTCAACAGCAGAATTTCAATGAATACTAAAATATCTGAATTTCATTTTTAGAAATGTCACTAACACATGAAACACGGCAACCAAAGATATGGCAAAAAATAAAATAACAATAATATTCTCACCAAAATGCCACCATGTAACTCAAATTGTAATTTCACTGATTTGGTGAGACCATGTTATTTCATCACACATTACTCTAGCAACATTATTATTACCAGAAAGCAAATGGTGAATAAATTATGAAACAAATGAAGTCTCAAATAGATAATCTTGATGTTTCATACCTGTACCATAGTTTCCCTTGACCATCCCTCCATCCATAAAACAGCACACTGTTTGTAGAGAGCAGGATTGCTCTCACACTGGAGGGTAAAGTCCTGGTTGCTGGAATCCATAATCAGAGCAATATGTAGGCTCCGTCTTCACCCTGAATTATTTCAAAATGGAGGCATCAGGTTAGAAACAATTAGTCATAAAGAGTGTAGATACACAATAATCATTTCACACATATATACAGAAGTATATCCATCAAGTTGTATCTATTTCTTCATCATCTGAAACCGAAATCAAGATCATAAAACCTAACTTTACATCAAACTAATTTAAATATCTATTTCTTCATCATCTGAAACCAGAATCAAGATCATAAAACCTAACTTTTGCATCAAACTAATTTAAATACAGATATAACCAGTACCAGTAGTCAAAATGCTTACTTGATGCAAAGTAGGCATACTGAGAAATGAATCCTTCATGTGCTGCTTCGTCTCTTTAGCCGTGTGATGAGGAGAGATCCAGTTCTTCTGATGTGTAGAGACCAGGAATCTATAAAGTTCCAGTGCATATATAAAAATTATATAATGTTTGAAACAACAAGTAATAAACTGATTTAAAAAAACACTAAAATAAATTATAAAGTCATAACAAAATTAAAAAATACAGATGTTGAGAGCTTAAATGTTAACTATGAGGATTCAGCCAGTGACCCATGACCTTTCTCACCTCGCCAGCCATCAGCAGGGAATTGATGACTTCCAAGAAGGCTGACGACACTAAATTATGGTCTTCCAGAAGGAGAAGCACTTGTTCACCATCTACACCTGCTGTCTGCATCACCTGGGGTTTATGAAAGGAGTGAAGAAAATTGAAAGGCATGAAGAGTCAAAATTATCCCAATGAAAAGTTCCTTATAAGTCAAAATAACATAAAATAGAAAAGACTTA
>BOPN01001529.1:0-2500 GCA_017312705.2 Penaeus japonicus
TTTATGTCCAAGTGGTTAGTGGTTCTGATTGCGCTGTTATTTCCCACTGCTCCTTTTCCCATGAGTTTTGAATGAATTGCTTTGGTAATTATCGTTGAAAACAAACGTTGATAAATGAATCGCAGCTCACTGGCTGGACTATGTGAATTATTCTATGTATGAGAATGGTATGCAAATTAGGTACGCACGTGTATGTGCATAAGTATTTATCGACTGACATTGTCGAGTTGAACGGACTCGACGAGCCGCCTGATGGTTCAGTCTTCTACTCACGCCCACCGCTACCGTACGCCCTCATCAACTTTTGCCCTTGCTCGCTCGGTTCTTTAGCCTACCTCCACCCTCGCCCACCTCTACCCTCGGCCACATAGTCCTTCCGCCTTCCCCCCCCCCCCCTCCGCCCTTCTCTCCCCTCTCCGACTCCTTCTCCATCTCCTCCGCCCTTCCCTCCCCTCCGCTTATCCCTCCCTCCCTCCACCCTCCGTTTCCCCCCCCCCCCTCCACCCTCAGTTTCCCCTCCCTCCACCCTCATTTCCCCCTCCCTCCACCCTCCGTTTCCCCCCCCCCCCTCCACCCTCCGTTTCCCCTCCCTCCACCCTCCGTTTCCCCTCCCTCCACCCTCCTTTTCCCCTCCTTCCACCCTCCGTTTCCCCCTCCTCCACCCTCCTTTTCCCCACCCTCCACCCTCCATTTCCCCCCCCTCCACCCTCCGTTTCCCCTCCCTCTACCCTCATTTTCCCCTCCCTCCACCCTCATTTTCCCCTCCCTCCACCCTCCTTTTCCCCTCCCTCCACCCTCCTTTTCCCCTCCCTCCACCCTCCTTTTCCCCTCCCTCCACCCTCCTTTTCCCCTCCCTCCACCCTCCTTTTCCCCTCCTCTCCACCCTCCGCTCTCACCCATGGACTCCGGAAGACCACCGCGTGAGAGATATGGAAGGGGAGTTTATGCCCTCCCCCTCCATATTTTTCGGCATCGGAGGGGAATTTCGAGAGAGAGAAAGAGAAAGAGGGAGGGAGAGAGAGGGAGAGAGAGAGAGGGAGAGAGAGAGAGGGGGAGAGAGAGAGGGGGAGAGAGAGAGGAGAGAGAGAGAGAGAGAGAGAGAGAGAGAGAGAGAGAGAGAGAGAGAGAGAGAGAGAGAGAGAGAGAGAGAGAGAGAGAGAGAGAGAGAGAGAGACAGAGAGAGAGAGAGATAGGGAGGGGGTGGGGGGAGGAAAGGGGCTCTATTTATGAGGGGAGTGAGGGGTGACGGAGAGGGAGGGAGATAAGTGGTTAGGTGGGTAGTGTGAGTGTGTGTGTGTGTGTGTGTGTGTGTGTGTGTGTGTGTGTGTGTGTGTGTGTGTGTGTTTTCTTGGAAAAGCCCCCACCCCCTCTCTCTCTTTCTGGGAGAAGGTGAGAAAATTGAGATCAGGAACGGTTAAAGCACTTCATAGTGTCGATGGGAAACACAATAACCTTAAAGAAAATAACAGACACAGAGCGAGAGAGCAAGAGAAAGCGAGGGGGGGGGGCGCCTAAAGGAAAATAAAACTCCACAGACAGAGAACAGTGAACAAATTCAATGGCTGTGAGTGAAGTCAAAAACTCTTACTACCTCCTACCTCCACCTCCCCCCCCCCCTTTAAAACAACAACAACAATAACAATACGGTCGACGGACCCAAATACAGGTCTTAACAGTAAAAGCGCCGTAGAAACTGCAATCCTCAAGGAGTGACGTCACTCTATCACCTTTCCTTGCGACCGGAGGGAAAAGGCTAAGGAAAGAGTGCATGGAACGTGTGCGATTAAAGGGGGGGGGGGGAGGAGAATGTTTATTTTTTCTCCTTTGTTTACTATTCCTTTTTTTTTTTTTTGTTGTTGTTGTTGTTGTTGTTGTTGTTGTTGTTGTTGTTGCTAGTTCGTATTCCTGCAGCTACAGTTTACCATGATGGTTCATTTCTTTTTGTGTCTCTCTTTCACTCTTTTTTTTTCTTTCTTTCTTTCTTTCTTTTTCTCTGTACGAGAGGTTATGCGATGAGGAAATTAGTCTCTCTATCTATCTCTATCTCTATCTATCGCTATCTATCTCTCTGCCTCTACCTCACTGTTTCTCTTTCAATCTCTCTGTCATTCTTCCTTTCTTTCCTTTTTTTCTTTTTCTCTCCTTCCCCCAAACCTCCCCCCTCTCCCCCATCATGTCTCATTTCCTCCTCGATGTTGCTCCTGAAGGCGTAGCTGGCTTTGATAACGAGGGCGGGGCGCGGGCTCGGGCGGACGACACTCCTGGTGGCTGCGGCAGAGAGTGTGGTAGGCGCCGCTTGCGGGTTTAAGGGGAAGGGGAAGGGATGAGGGGGTGGGGTTGGGGTTGGGGGGAGAGAGTCGGGATGTTTGGGAAAGGATCTCTTGTCGGTCTCTGTTGGGATGGTTGGTGGAATAGGTCTTTCTCTTTCTTTTTCTCTTTCTTTTTTTTTTTCTCTCTCTCTCCCTCCCTTTTCCACCTCCCTCCCCACCGCATCTATCTA
>BOPN01001529.1:5000-10000 GCA_017312705.2 Penaeus japonicus
TCCCTCCCTCCCTCCCTCTCTCTCCCCTCTTTTTTTCTTAAACACGAGATGACATGAATGAGACGAGATTGCTGTGCAACGTAAGTCAAGAGGACCGTCGGGGGGGGGGGGGAGAAAAGAAAATAATTTATTGTTTATCCCCGCCATCCCTTTTTATGCCCCCCAAGATGGCGCCGATTTTTTTTCTTTCTTTCTTTCTTTCTTGTTTTAAGACGATCATCTTCAGGAGCGCTTGTGCCGGAGATTTCGAGCCCCCGGGGGAGTATATTGATTAAGATCGAGAGATAAAGAAGAAAGAAAGAAGAAAGATTGCGCGTGTCGTTGTCGCGGGGAGAGGAAGGAGGAAGGAGGGGAGTGGGAGGAGAGGGGGAGAAGGAGGAAACGGAGAAGGAGGTTAGAGGGAGAAGGAAGTGAAATGAGAGGGAGGAGAGCGAGGAGGAGGTGAGGTGAGGGGAGAGGGAGGAGAGAGGAGGGTGAAAGGGGAAAAGGAAGAGAGAGGAGACATAATATGAGGTAAGAGAAGGAGGAAGGGAGAGGGAGAGTATGTGTAGGGGGAAAGAGACTTTCGAAAGGGACAGGGAGAGGAAAACGTTGTTAGATAAAATTTTGATTTTGAGAGAGAGAAGAGAGGGGAGGGGGAGAGGAGAGGAGAGGAGAGGAGAGGAGAGAGAGATTTAAAATGGGAGAGAGTGGAGAGGGAGGTAATTTCGAGTAAAGAGGGTAAAATCCACCCAGCCCCCCACCCCGTCCACCTCCTCCTGTCTCAAACGGTCTTTTCAAAATGTATAAGGAGTATTAAAGAAAATGTTTTTTTTTTTTCTTCGGCTCGCCTTTCATGTAGCGACGGATCAAGTCTCGTAGGATAAGAGATTTGTTTGTTTCTGTTTCGTTTCCTCTTTCTCTGTTTGCCGCCCAATCAGAGAAAGACACTCAGGTTATTTATTTATTTGTTGGATTAGGTATTCATGTATTTATGTATTTGTTTATGTGTTTATTTTTTTGTGTTTTTATTGTTTGTTTATCTCGCATTTTGTAATTAACTGGACGTATAACAGGTATATTATAACAGACTTCAGGAGGGAATGGAGAAAAGATAGGGGGGGTGAGGGAAGGTTTGGAGGTGGGGAGAGCTAGCCTTGAGAAAGGAAGTCATTAAATTGATAACTTTGGCAAGGTGATGTAAGAGAGGGTATAAGCCGGAGGTTCGTTTTGGTTAATGAATTTCCTTTGGCGTGATTCTCTGTGCGAGAGGTTTATGCGGTGAGGAAATTAGTCTCTCTGTGGCTCTCTCTCTCTTTCTCTCTTTCTCTTTCTTTCTCTTTTTCTCTTTCTTCCTCACTTTCTTTCTCTCTCTTTCTCTCTCCTTTCTTTCTCTTTCTCTTTTTTTTCTCTCTCGTTCTTTCTCTTTCTGTCTCCTTTCTCTCTCGTTCTTTCTCTTTCTGTCTCCTTTCTCTCTCTTTCTTTCTCTCTGTATTCTCTCTCTTTCTTTCTCTCTCTCTCTCCCTCCCATTCTCACTCTTCCTCTCTTTCTCTCTCTCTCTATCTCTCTCTTTCTCTTTCTTTCTCTCTGCATTCTCTCTCTTTCTTTCTCTCTTTCTCTCCCTCCATGTTACGACATTTGCATCAGATTTCTATTTTCTTTTACCAATTTTCCCGAGTCATATACTTGACTTCAGCAAGCCATATGCTAGCAAAACATCAATAATTAATAAAAATTGTACTACAAATGAACAGACAATTGAAACATATCTCATATGACATTTGCTGTGATTATGAACTCCCCACTAGCTGCAGCCATCTAGTCTCTCTCTCCTTCTCTCTCTTTCTCTCTCTCTCTCTCTCTCTCTCTCTCTCTCTCTCTCTCTCTCTCTCTCTCTCTCTCTCTCTCTCTCTCTCTCTCTCTCTCTCTCTCTCTCTCTCTCTCTCTCTCTCTCTCTCTCTCTCTCTCTCTCTCTCTCTCTCTCTCTCTCTCTCTCTCTCTCTCTCTCCTCCCTCCCTCTCCTTCTCTCCCTCTCTCTCTCTCTCTCTCTCTTCTTCTTCTTCTTCTTTCCTTCTCTCTCTCTCTCTCTTCTTCTTCTTCTTCTTCTTCTTCTTTCCCTCTCCCTCCTTCTCCTTCCTTCTCCTTCCTTCTTCTTCCTTCCTTCTCTCTCTCTCTCTCTCTCTCTCTCTCTCTCTCTCTCTCTCTCTCTCTCTCTCTCTCTCCCTCCCTCTCTCTCTCTCTCTCTCTCTCTCTCTCTCTCTCTCTCTCTCTCTCGCTCTCTCTCTCTCTCTCTCTCTCTCTCTCTTTCTCTCTTTCTCTCCTTCCCTCTCCCTACCTCCCTCCCTCCCTCCCTCCCTCCTTCCCACGCTCCATCTCTCTCTTCCTCTCGGTCTCCCTTTCTCCTTCTCTCCTTCTCCTTCTTAATGTTAGAAATAACAATAAAGGAGATAGAGTTTGAATGTGAAAGATGGTTTCGGAATCTTAGCAAATGTTCCTGGAATGACAGTCTGAAAGAGACAGTATTTTTCAGGTGCCCCCAATAATGATAAACGGAAAGATTCAGCGTTTGACTTTTTCTGTTAAAAGAATGACGATAATCTGAAACACACAGTATTGGATATTGTGAAGTTTTCTCACACGCACCCACACGTTTTTTTTTGTGTGTGTGTGTGGATATTGAGAGTTAGATTACACCGGCGAGTATATTGCACTTATTGAGTCCCAAGTTTTCTACTTTACAAATCGTATTTTCGTGCACTTTGTCGCACGCCACAAAAGCGCCCTGGTCTTAAAACCCAGGCACAGAGCACGGGAAGAGAACGACAAGGAATAGGAATGGTATGTTCCAGTTAGGGAATGAGAGAGAGAGAGAGAGAGAGAGAGAGAGAGAGAGAGAGAGAGAGAGAGAGAGAGAGAGAGAGAGAGAGAGAATTGGAATATAGGTTGATAAAGAGAGTGATTTTGGTGGTCGTGATAATTGATGGGCTGGAATAAAGGGGACAGAGGCGGTGGGTGGGGGGTTTGGGGGGGGGGTTACAAACGTGCATGAAATGGGGAAAATAATGATGCTTTGTTATGGAATTAGACGTGAATTGGGGGCTTGGTGATAGCGATGATGATAATTTTATGGATGTGAATATGAGAGAAATGAAAATGTGTGAAGTCATAGTCGCCGCAAAGAAAATCTTACAAACAGAAATTGACTTGAAAAAAAGAAAGAAAAAGAAATGAAATGTTCATGCAGTCAGTCTACGTTTTTGTAAAGATTTCGTGGTCGGAAACTGCTACCCTTAATGTATTTTAGCCAGTTTTTTTTCTATTTTTTTTAAGTCCCCGACACTAAAAGGTACTCGTGTAACCACCAAGCTCGATCGTTTATCATGTTTTTTTTTCAGTATATTTCAGGTTATTTTTTTCTTTCCATTATCTTTTTATTTAAACTTCCTTTTCTCACTTTCTTTTTTCATTATTTTAGTTGTTGTTTTCTCTTAATTTACTATTTCTTTCTTTTCTATCTCTATTTTATTCTTTAATTTCTTTTTCAATGTATTTTCCTTTCTCTTTATTTTCAATTTATTTTTTTTCAATCTGGTGAAGCTTGAAGGGAGCCTCCCAATTGAATTTTATCAACGGCCGTCGTTAGCCCTGTAGGCCTATGATTGGGGATCGCGTGCCATTTTGACTTCGTAGGCTTAGGAGGACCATAGGTTCATATGTCATATTTCTCTTTTCATGCCTTGGAAGAGAAAGTTACGCAACGCTAACTGCTATTTTCGTTTTTTTTTTCTTATCTTTCTTCTTTTTCTTCTTTTTTTCTTATTTTTCTCTTTCTTCTTCTTTTCCTTTTTCTTCTTTTCCTTCTTCTTCTTCTCCATCTCCTTCTTCTTCGTCTCCTCCTCCTCCTCCTCCTCCTCCTCCTCCTCTTCCTCCTCTTTATTTTTTTTTCTTCTTCTCCTCCTCCTTGTTCTTGTTCTTATTCTTCTCCTTGTTGTTGTTGTTGTTGTTGTTCTTCTTCTTTTTCTACTTCTCCTTCTCCTCCTTTCCATCTTCTTCTTCTCTTTCTTCGTCTCCATCTCCTTCTTCTTTTTCATGATGGAGGAAATGTTAACTTGATTGTGATTGGATTACATTGATAGGGCTGTGATTCTGATCATGTACGGTTATATTTTATTTTGTTGATAAGCTGGATGTATGAAGAGAGGGGAAAGAAAGGGAGGAAGAGAGAAGGGGAGAGGAGATGAAAAAGAGAGGGAAGGGTAGAAAAAAGTGGGAGGGGTGAAAGGAGGGAGGGGGAGAGGGGAAAGGAGGGAGGGGGAGAAGAGAGAAAAGAGGGCGGGGAAGAGGAGAGAAAAGAGGGAAGGAGAGAAGAGAGAAAAGAGGGAGGGGGAGAGGGGAGAGGAGAGAAAAGAGGGAGGGGGAGAGGGGAGAAGAGAAAGGAAGGAAGAGGCGTAGTCAGAAAGAAGCCAACGTCGGCAAACAACCACCACCTGATTGAGGCTAGAAAATTAGAAACAAAAAGGTCCCTTTTTCGAGATTACGGCCTCCTCAGGTAATAGGCTTATACAACCCTAACACCCCCTCCTCCTTACTGTGTCTCCCCCACCCTCCCACCCCCCTCCTCCTCCTCCTCCTCCCAGTATGAATTTTCAGCCTTCTCCCGAGCAGTTTTGTTCCATGTTTTATGTTCCGCTCGTTGAGAAGGCGCCGAGGTAGTCCGATAAGCCATTGGTTTATATTGAGGTTCCATTTCACTCGGAGGTATGTGGGAGGGGGAAGAGGGAGGGGAGAGGGAGGGAGAGGGAGGGAGAGGGAGGGAGAGGGAGAGGGAGAGTGGGAGGGGGGGAGAGGGGAAAGAGGGAGGTAGAGGGAGTGGGAGAGAGATAGGGAGGGGAGGGGGAAGGAGAGGGAGGGAGGGAGAGGGAGAGGGTGGGAGGGAAGGGGAAGGGAGAGGGAGGGAGGGAGGGAGGGAGGGAGGGAGGGAGGGAGGGAGAGAGAGGAGAGAGAGAGAGAGAGAGAGAGA
>BOPN01001529.1:17500-25000 GCA_017312705.2 Penaeus japonicus
CCTGACTCCCCCTTTCCCTCACTCCCTAACCCCTCTCCTCTCCCCTTTCCTCACTCCCTTACCCTTTCCCTCCTCCCCCCTTCCTTCACCCCATTACCCTTTCCCCCTCCTCCCCTCTTTCCTCACTCCCCACCCTTTCCCTCCTCCCCCTTTCTCTCCTCACTCCCTTACCCTTTCCCCTCCCTCCCCCCTTTATTCACTCCTTCCTTCCCTTTCCCCTCTCCCTGACTCCCCTTTCCCTCACTCCCCTCACCCTTCCCCCTCCCTGACTTCCCCCGACTCCCCCCCCCCCTCGCTCTCCACGTGAGGTGAGCTACCATCTCGCGGGATTTCTGAAGCATCTCATTTATGATTCATGGGTTGACTGTGGGTCGAGATTTCACTTCAGTTTTTGTTGTTTGCCGCGAGGGAGCCAATTGGCGGGGCGAGATGGAGATGGAATGGTGATGGAGATGGAGATGGAGATGGAGATGGAATGGTGATGGAGACTGAATGGTGATGGAGATGGAATTGTGATGAAGACTGAATGGTGATGGAGATGGAGATGGAGATGGAGATGGAATGGTGATGGAGATGGAGATGGAATGGTGATGGAGATGGAGATGGAGATGGAGATGGAGACGGAATGGTGAAAGAGATGGAATTGTGATGAAGACTGAATGGTGATGGAGATGGAGAGTGGAAGTGGGAAATAAAGAAACCGGGGAGGAACTGTTGAGGAAAATGGGAATTTTTGAAGTTTGAGGAGTAAAAGTTGAGTAGAATGGGGGTTAGAAGTGAGCGAGATGGGAGGAAAAGTAAGGCGGGAGTTGGTAGTTAAGGAAAATTCGAGTAAAAAGTTTGGAAATTGTAAGTACTAGTAGTACAAGATTGGAAAAATGAGAGACAGACAGGCAGACAGACAAACACACACACAGACTGACAGACACACACACACACACACACACACACACACACACACACACACACACACACAGACACACACACAGACACACACACAGACAGACACACACACAGACACACACACACACACACACACACACACACACACACACACACACACACACACACACACACACACACACACACACACACACACACACACACACACACACACACACACACACAGACGCTGAAGTTAAAATTAAGCGAAGAGAGGGGGGAGGGGGAGGGGCACACGGCCGAGGTGAGAGAATCCGAGTCAAGACATGCTGCAAGAAGAAGGAAGAAGGAAATCAAAGGAAATCCTAAGATCTGTGACGAACAGCTGGAGAGGAGGAGGCGTCGAGAGGAAGATATTCTCGGTAAAGGGAAAGGGAGGTAACGAGAAAGGGAGATAAGGGAAAGGGAGGTAACGAGAAAGGGAGATACAGGGAAAGGGAGGTAACGAGAAAGGGAGATACGGGGAAAGGGAGGCGGAGATGATTGAAGCGGTTCGTTAAAGGAAGATTTTTCGGAAACGGAAGAGGGAGATAAAAGGAAAGGGAGGTAACGAGAAAGTTAGATACGGGGAAAGGGAGGTAACGAGAAAGGGAGATACGGGGAAAGGGAGGCGGAGATGATTGTGAAGCGGTTCATTAGAGGAAGTTTTTTTTTCTAGGGGAAGTTTATGTATGGTTCGAACCTATGGGGGTTGGTCATGTTAGGTCCTTGGGACTTATTTTCTCTCTCTCCCTCTCCCTCTCCCTCTCCCTTTTCATCCTTCTCTCCCTCCTTTTCTCCTTCACTCTCTCTCTCCCTCCCTCTCTCTCTCCTTCCCTCCCTCTCCCCACCCCTCCCCTCCCTCTCTCTCTCCCTTTCTCCCTCCCTCTCCCCACACCTCCCTTCCCCGTCCGCTTCCCTTCCCCATCCGCCTCCCCCTTCCCCTCCCGCCTCTCGTTCCCCGCCCCCTCTCCGCGTGAGAAAGAGCCATGCACCGGAATGCACCGAACTCTGAATATTGGACTGAAAAGTGAAAGTTGACAACCGAAGCGACAGAAGACTTTGGGGTGGGGGTGGAGGGTGGAGGGTGGAGGGTGGGGGTGGGGGGGTTGAATCGCTGTCGGGGGAAGAGGGGAAAGAGTAATGGATCAGATGAGGGGAAAATAGGCTTGGCGGATCAGCTGATTAGCTACATCAGTCTTAAGTATGAGGGAGGTGGGAGGTGGGGGTGGGGGATGGGGGGAGGGGTTGGAAATCAACGCTGTGGTGACAAGTAAGAGAATGTATTATAATACGGAGGCGTTGTCATGGCAACAGCCCATTACTTATGCTCGGATACTTGTCGCTGGCCGGGAGGATACGGGTGGTGGTGGTGGTAGTGGTGGGGGAGGGGGAGGGGGATCAGGGAGGTTGGAGATGAGGTGAGGATGGGGGGAGGGGGAGGGGGAGGGGGAGGGGGGGGGGGAGGGGAGGTTAGAGATGAGGTGAGGATGGGGGGAGGTCACGGATGAGGGGAAGTTGGGGAGGAGGGGAGGAGGCGAGGTTGTGATTTAAGGGTATGACACAGATGAGGGGAAGTTGAGGAGGAGGGGATGAGGCGAGGTTGTAGATGGGGGGAGGTCACAGATGAGGGGAAGTTGGGGAGGAGGGGAGGTAAGGGATGAATGTGGGAATAACTGACTTCAAATAGCCTTTACCGTCTCTTTTTTTTCTCCTCCTACTCGTGAGATATTTCGTATTTAGACAATGCCTTGCCTTTAGCTTTGTCGCTTTTTCGTTTTGTTTTCCCGGAGAGCTTTCTTCCTCCGCGCACGCACGCACGCACGCACGCTCGAGCCGCTTCCTCACTCTCCCTTTCCCGCACGTGAGCCCTTACTGCTTCTCTTAATCTCGCCCTTTTTAATGTATTCTCTTTCTCTCTTCTCTCTTTTCTCTTCTCTCTTCTCTCTTCTCTCTTCTCTCTTCTCTCTTCTCTCTCTCTCTCTCTCTCTCTCTCTCTCTCTCTCTCTCTCTCTCTCTCTCTCTCTCTCTCTCTCTCTCTCTCTCTCTCTCCCTCTCCCTCTCCCTCCCCCTCCCCCTCCCCCTCCCCCTCCCTCCCTCCCTCTCTCTCTCTCTCTCTCTCTCTCTCTCTCTCTCTCTCTCTCTCTCTCTCTCTCTCTCTCTCTGCCTCCTTCACTCACTCTTATTTCTTCCTCGCCCTCTACTCTCCTCTCTTCATGCGCTTGAGCTAGGCCATGAATTCGTTGCAAGTTGCAGATGTACCAAAATGGGAAACGTGCAACCGACCCCCCTCCCCCCTCCCCACTTGTCAGCTGCGAAAGGCAGGAGGGAAGGGGGAGGGGTGGGGGGTTAGCGGAAGGATGTAACGATAAGGAGGGATAGGAGAGGATGAGGCGATGGGAATAGGTAGGGGAAGGAAGAGGGAGGATGGAAGAGGGGGAGGAGGTGGAGGAATATGATGATAATGGTGGTGATGGTGATAATGATAGTGGTAGTGGTGGTGATGATGATGGTGGTGGTGATGCTGAGGAAAAATAAGACAAAGAAGGGGGAGGGGGTAGGGGGAAGAAAATAGTTCGTTTTAGAGTATTGGAGGGGAGCTTAGAAGGAAAAGTTATACGGAGATGGAAAGGGGGAGTAAAAGGGTGAATATATAAAAAAAAGACTAGGAATGATAATGGAAAACCCTATTTTTTCATTTAATTCTCATTTAGAATGCAATATTCTCGCCCCGCCCATCGAACCCGAGGGTGAGATAGGGGGTGGGGGGAGGGAGTGTACGATGGGGAGACACCGACGGTAATGGGTTTGCGAAGACGGGTCGTGGGGGTTGTGCTTGTTCTCACACCGAGGTTGGGGGGGGGGGGGGAGGTCTTGCATCACGACGAGAACTTCTCGGGGAAGGGACGAGAATGGGCGGGAAATGGCGAGAGAGGACGAGAAGGAACGAAGGAGCGAGAAGGGACGAGGAAATACGAGAATAGGCAGGAACGGAAAGGGATGAGAATGAATGGGAAGTAACAAGCATAATTGATAAGGGACAAGAAAGAACGTGAGGAGACGAGAAGGGACGAGAAGGAGCGAGAAGAGACGAGAGTGGACTAGAGAGAGAGAGAGAGAGAGAGAGAGAGAGAGAGAGAGAGAGAGAGAGAGAGAGAGCGGGAAAGGACGAGAAATGGCGAGAAGGGGACAAAAAGGGGAAGTGTGTAAGGAGGGGGGAGAAGGGAAAGTGTTAAGAGGTAATGAGGGCGGGAGACGAATGAAATAAAAAATGAAAGAAAAGAAGAAATAAAGATGGATAGAGGGAGAGGGAGGGAAGGGGAGGGAGAGAGAGAGAAAGAGAAGGAGGAGATGATGATGATGATGATGATGATGATGATGAAGGAGGAGTAAGAGAAGGAGAAAGAGAGAGTAAGCGTGAGAATGAGGGTGAGAGAGGATGAGGCAAAACGTTGATATGCAAGCTCCGGCCACCTATTAATCTGCGCTGAGGCTTTGTTTACAAATGAAAGGGAATTAGTGTTGGCGATTGTCTCGCGTCCTGTTGTTTGAGTATGTACTCATCCTGTTTTTTTTTTTTTTTTTTGGGTGTGTGTGGATTCTACGAGAGCTGAGTAAATAAACTGGTTAGTTAGTGGATAAAAACGCATGACCAATTAATCCGGGTTGTGCAAGTGATTTTTGTTTATGTAATTTAATTTTGTCAGTGTAAATATTTATATACATATTTATATATTTATATATTTATATATTTCTTTTGAGTGTCTTTTTATGTTTAATTGTCATTTACCCTCTTTGGATAAATGTGTTCTATTTAGAACTACATTTTTTTTATTCCGGCTCCTTCTCCCTTCCATTCCCTACCTTCCCCTCCCCTTCCTCCCCCTTCTTTCCCTCCCTTTCCCTTCCATCTCCTTCCCTTCCTCTCTTCCGCTTCCCTCCTCCCCTCCCCATCACCCCCATCCTCCCCTCCCCATCCCTCCCATCCATCCCCTCCCCATCCTCCCCTCCCCTCCCCATCACTCCCATCCTCCCCTCCCCATCCCTCACATCCTCCATCCTCCCATCCCATCCCTGCCCTCCACCCCCCCCCCACCCCCCCACCAACCATCATCTCCCTAATATTTACACAGCAGGATTCGGAGAGGCTGCGCGACTCGGGTGCCGGGCGATAAAGGCCTGAGCCAGACGCCATGCTAATACGTGCGCCGCGCTCTGTCCTGTCCGGCTCTCGCGGTTGATCTAGGGGACGAAGAGGAGGGGGGAGGGAAGGAGAAAGAGGGGGGAAGGGAAGGGGAAGGCAGGGGTGGGGAAGGGGAAGGAGAGGAGAGGGGAAGGAGAAGAGAGGGGAAGAGGGAGGAGAGGGGTAAAGGGAAGAGGAGAAAAAAGGAGAGGAGAGAAGAGGAGAAGGGAAGAGGAGAGGAGAAGGGAAGAGAGGAGAGAAGAGGAGAAGGGAAGAGGAGAGGGGAGGGGAGGGGAGGGGAGGGGAGGGGAGGGGAGGGGGGGAGAGAAGAGGAGAAGGGAAGAGAGGAGAGAAGAGGAGAGGAGAGGAGAGGGGAAGAGAGAAGAGGAGAAGGGAAGAGAGAAGAGGAGAGGGGAGGAGAGGAGAGCAGAGAAGAAGAGAGAGGAGGAGAGACGAGGAGAGAAGAGAAGAGACGAGGAGAGAAGAGAAGAGAAGAGAGGAGAAGAAGAGAGGGGAGAAGAGTAGAGAAGAAGAGAGGGGAGGAGAGAAGAGGAGAGGAGAGGGGAAGAGAGAAGAGGAGAGAAGAGTGGGGAGGTGGTGGAAGAAGAAGAAAAAGAATGGGAAGGGAAGGGAAGGGGATTAGGAGGGGGATGCTGTTTGTAGGTAGTTTCGGTATTTCTCTTCCGTTAAAGCGATTCCCGAAGGAATGGAATGTGAGGGGCGGCCGCGAGGATTGAGGAGGTGGGATAGTAGGGATGGGGAGGAGGAGGAGGAGGAGGAGGAGGAAGGGTGGGGGGTGAGGCTAGGGAGAAGGAAGGAGGGATATCCTTTTGAACTGTTTTTTCTGGCGGAGGTTAGGTTAGGTTAGGTTAGGTTAGGTCCTTCCTGGTTTGATTTTGGGCTTTCCTTTGAGTCCTTTGGCTTTGATGTTCCTTTGTTCTGTGAGACGGTTGAGGGGCGGCGATGTCGTGGCTTGACATGTTTTAGACATGTTGGCTATGCCGCGTGTCCTTTGAATGGAGGGGAGACGGTGGGGTGGGGGGGGGGTGCTACTATGTATATAAAAGAGATGTATAACGCTGTATGCTAGTTAATTTCATGTTGTTATGGATTTTTTTATGTATATTTTGAACAACTTTGAACAAAATTTAGATGGTTTTAGAAAAGAAAAAATATTGTTTGTTATTTATTTTGGTTGTTTGTTGTTCTTGAAGTGTTTATTTTGAACTTGTACTTGTGATTGGTCTCGCTGATTTACATGTTATCGTAACAATTATAAAAAATAGTGTTATTGATTATCCATGGGTATAATTATCGCCGTTATCATCATCATTATACCATTATTATTTTACCAACTTTCCATATCAAGTCTGGAGGATAATGAGCCTTGATATTAAGCCGTCCATGACATGCAGCACCCTATCCATTTTCTCATTAAACGCACTCACGCAATCTTGGGATATCACCACACCCATTACGCAGCCTTTATCGGCGGTGCCAGTGCAGTAACATCGAGGAGGCGAAGCTACAGCATTGCCAGCTTATAGGCCCAGATGAAGCTCGCTGAATATGACGGATGGAAAGCACTTAAAGAGGATTCTCGGGGAAGAGGGGCTGGTCTCTCTCTCTCTTGCACGCACTCACGCACAGGCATGACCGCGCGCGCACGCTCACACACACACACACACACACACACACACACACACACACACACACACACACACACACACACACACACACACACACACACACACACACATACATACATTCTCATTCTTTTTTATTCTTTCCTCCCTCCCTCCTCTCTTCCTCTCTTTCTCTCACTTTCTCTCTCACTCTCTCGCTTACTCCCCCCCCCCCCTCTCTCTCTCTCTCTCTCTCTCTCTCTCTCTCTCTCTCTCTCTCTCTCTCTCTCTCTCTCTCTCTCTCTCTCTCTCTCTCTCTCTCCCTTCCTCCCTCCCTCTCTCTCTCTCTCTCTCTCTCTCTCTCTCTCTCTCTCTCTCTCTCTCTCTCTCTCTCTCTCTCTCTCTCTCTCTCTCTCTCTCTCTCTCTCTTTCTCTTTCTCTTTCTTTCTTCCCCCCTGTCTCCCTCCCTTTCTCCCTTGCCCTCCTCTCCATCTACCTCTTCCTCTTAACTCACCTTCACATTCCCTTCCTCTATCTGTCTCCCCCTCTATCATATTTTCCCCTCTCCGTCCTTCCGTCCCTCCCCCCCCCTCCCCTTCCCCCCTCTCCCCTTCCCCCCTCTCCCCCTCCCTTCCCCTATCCTTCCCTATCTTCCCTTCCCCCCCTCTCCCCCTCCCTTCCCCTATCCTTTCCTCCCCTCCCCTATTTCAGGTCGATGGTTGCAGTTAATGGAATCCGGTCTCGTTAACCTCATATTCCTTAATAAACTGC
>BOPN01001529.1:42500-47500 GCA_017312705.2 Penaeus japonicus
TAGAGGCAGAAGGAGGGTGGGAAGGAGGGAGAGAAGAAAGGAGTGAGACAGAGGAAGAAGGAGGGTGGGAAGGAGGGAGTGAGCGATGGAAAGAGGGAGGGTGGGAAGGAGGGTGTGAGCGAGGGGATTAGGGAGGGTGGGAAGGAGAGAAGAAAAAGGAGGGAGGGAAGAATGGAAAAAAGGGGAGAAGGAGGGTGTGAGAGAGGGGATGAGAGAGGGTGGGAAGAAGGGAGAGAAAAGAAACACGGAATGAGGAAGGGAGACAGGGAAGGATAAAGGGATGGAAGGATGTAAAGAGGGAGGAAATATGGAAGGAAGGAAGGGGAGAGGGGAGATATAAAGAAAGAAAGAGAGCAATAAAGGGAGATAGGTTAGATAGATAAAGAGGGAGGAAGTGGGACACACACATACACACACACACAGAGAGAGAGAGAGAGAGAGAGAGAGAGAGAGAGAGAGAGAGAGAGAGAGAGAGAGAGAGAGAAAAGAGAAAGACGCACACACACACACACACATACACAGACAGTCAGACACACAGACAGACAGAGAGAAAGAGAAAGAATGTTTATCCACTTTCGTGCTTATTGCCAGAGTCCTCCGACTCATCTTGCCTCTCGTCCTTTGTCAGCTGTTTCAAGCGCCACCTTTCAAAGCGACTTCCCTGATGCCTTGATGCTCTAAAGGGCGGCCGGACAAATGAGCCAGTATGATCACCATCGATCGTCTGTTTCGCTGCTGCGTGAAATCATGTCAAGGTGGGAGAGGGTGAGAGAGGGTGAAGGAGAGGGTGAGGGTGATGGTGAGGAAGTGGTAGTGGGAGAGAGAGAGGGAGAGGGAGAGACAGAGGGAGAGGGAGAAGGAGAGGGTGAATGGAGAGTGAAGGCGACGGAGAGGGTGAGGGTGAGGGAGGGAAGGAGAGGGTGAGAGTGAGGGTGAGGGTGAGGGCGAGGGCGAGAGTGGAAGGCGACGGAGAGGGTGAGGGAGAGGGAGGGAAAGAGAGGGTGAGGTTGAAGGTGAGTGTGAGTGTGAGTGTGAGTGTGAGTGTGAGTGTGAAGGCGTCGGAGAGGATGAGGGAGAGGGAGGGAAGGAGAGGGTGAGGGAGAGGGAGGGAAGGAGAGGGTGAGAGAGAGGGAGGGAAGGGGAGGGTGAAGATCAGGGTGAAGGAGAAAGGGAGGGTGAAAGAGGAAGAGAAGGAGAGGAGGCTAGTTAGAAATAATGAGAAGAAATAAGAAAGGAAAGGGGCCGGTACAGCGTTTTACATCGACCCGCATGTACAGTATAGTGGCCGGACGCCCGCGAATAAACGCACGTGCTCATGAATATTCACGAATGACTGTGACGCCGTTCGTGTTGATTGTGACGGACGATGGGCCCTTAATCCTCGAGGACGTGGCGCGTCGTTGCATAAGACGCTGGTGCCGCACGGAGAGAGAGAGAGAGAGAACGATTGAATTTTATCTTCAAGGATCTAACACGGGATGCAAGATCGCTCTTTGATATGGGTCCTTGTCGAAGGAGTTTTTGGACGTACGCGCCTACGCACAGGTACGAGTGTGTGCTTGAGTGTGTGCGTGTGCATTTATTTATATGTATATATATATATATATATATATATATATATATATATATATATATATATATATATATTTATATTTATATACATATACATATACATATATATATACGTATATATATATATATATATATATATATATATATATATATATATATATATATATATATAATGTGTGTGTGTGTGTGTGTGTGTGTGTGTGTGTGTGTGTGTGTGTGTGTGTGTGTGTGTGTGTGTGTGTGTGTGTGTGTGTGTGTGTGTGTGTGTGTGTATGTGTGTGTGTATATGTGTATGTATGTGTGTACGTGTATATGTATGTGTATGTGCATGTATATGTATATATGTGCATGTATATATGTATGTGTGAGGCGTGTTTGGATGCTGTGAGATAAGTAAGCGGTACCGTTTAAGGCATGTCTTTAATATTCTTTTCTTGAATAATTCAACCGTCGCATGATCAACTCGTGAAGCTATTATGTGTTAAGATCTTTGTCTTCAAACACTAATCAACACTTACACACGCACGCACTAACGGCTTTACAGGGAATAGGTTTCCCTTTGCTTGTGCGTCCTTTGTAATTGCTTCGGTGCTTGCAGTACTTTTTTTTGGCATTGATGATAGTTCATGATTGATGTTCAATATGTTTTGGTAAGTCAGGTGTATGATTTTAGATAGATTTCATGTCTTCAAAGAGCGCAGGTAGACAGACGGTTGATAACAAATAGATTGGACTTCAGCCAAGCAACAGATTGCACAAGCGATTGTCTGATTGCATAGCTTCATCAGTTGCAACAGTCCCGAGTCCAGAAGTGTCAGCATCCAATCAGTGAACTTTCAGCACTACCCCCCCCCTCCCCCCCTCCCCTCACCCACCCCAGTCTGCGTCAGCAAGCCCCTTTGTTGTCTTCCGTTTGCAATACCTCTCTCCCTCCTCCTCACCCCCGTGCCCCATCACCCCCTCTCGTCAAATTTCTTCCTCCTCCTCCTCCTCCTCCTCTCCCCTCTCGTCACTTCCCCCTTCCCTCCTTCCTTTCTTCCCTCTTTTCCCACCTTCACTCCTCTCCCCTTTCCCCTTCCCTCATCTCCCCTTCTCCTTCCCCTTCCCTCCTCTCTTCCCCTTCCCTCTCCCCTTCCCTCCTCTCCCCTTCCCCCTTCCCCCTTCCCTCCTCTCCTCCCCTCTCCCCTTCCCTCCTCTCCTCCCCTTTCCTCTTCCCCTTCCCTCCTCTCCTCCCCTCCTGTCCCCTTCCCCCTCCTCTCCTCCCCTCTCCCCTTCCCCCTTCCCCCTTCCCTCTTCCCCTTCCCCCCCTCTCTCCTTCCCTTTTCCCCTCCTCCCCTCCCCCTTCCTCCCCCTCCCCCTCCCCCTTCCTCCTCCCTCCCCCTTCTCTCCAACTGGCCAGGAGTGAGGAGCATCTCGGCTTCCTCCGGGGTAATGGACCTCTATTTACTCGGCATTGAGTCTTGGACGATTGAGTGTCGTGGGCTTGGCGAGGGGGTTGCGGCGCGAAGGGTCACGCTGGTGGCAAGGCTGGTGTGGGGAGGTGTGTGGGGAGGTGGTTGGTGTGGTGTGGAGTGTGGGGAGGTGTGGTGTGGAGTGTGGGGTGGTGTGGTGTGTGGTGTGGGGAGTGTGGTGTGGTGTGGGGGGAGGTGTGGTTTGGGAGGTGGTTGGGGAGGTGGTTTGTGTGGTGTGGGGTGAGGTGGGGTGGATTGTGGGGAGGTGGTTTGTGTGGTGTGGGGTGTGGGGTGTGGGGAGGTGTTTGGTGTGGTGTGAGGAGTGTGGTGTGTGGGGTGTTTGGTGTCGTGTGGGGAGGTGGTTGGTGTTTGGTGTGGTGTGTGGTGTGGGGAGGTGGTTTTTGTGGTGTGGTGTGTGGGGAGGTGGTTGGTGTTTGGTGTGGTGTGGGGAGGTGGTTGGTGTGGTGTGGTGTGTGGAGTGGGGAGGTGGTTTGTGTGGTGTGGGGTGTGGAGTGGGGAGGTGGTTTGTGTGGTGTGGGGTGTGGGGAGGTGTTTGGTGTGGTGTGAGGAGTGTGGTGTGTGGGGTGTTTGGTGTCGTGTGGGGAGGTGGTTGGTGTTTGGTGTCGTGTGTGGTGTGGGGAGGTGGTTTTTGTGGTGTGGTGTGTGGGGAGGTGGTTGGTGTGGTGTGTGGTGTGGGGAGGTAGTTGGTGTGGTGTGGAGTGTGGTGTGTGTTGAATGTAGTGAGGGATGGTGTGAATTGTGGTGAGGAGTGTGGTGAGAAGAGCGTTGAGAGGTGCGGTTAGGAGTGTGTTTGTTGAGAATGATAATAATTGTTTTAAGGAGTAAGATGGGTGTGTTGAGGAGTGTGCTGGGAAGTGTGGTGATCTGGATGTGTGACCGCGTGTACGTCGTTCAAGCACGCATGCACACGATACACGTAAGCACGCAGTGCAACACGAACATACTATCACTGTGCGACTTTCCAGAGCCCCAAACATAAGGTCGCTATGGCCGTGACCCTTTTTTTGCTTGTATGTGTAAACAGTATGTTGAATAAATGCCATTCTAGATTCTAGAGGGGACCGATGTTATATTAACAGGTGCAAAAAATGTGTGTTCGTTCGTATCTTCGTGTTTTTGTATGTTTTTGTATGTGTGTGTGTGTGTGTGTGTGTGTGTGTGTGTGTGTGTGTGTGTGTATGTGTGTGTGTGTGTGCGAGCGTGCGTGCGTGTGTGTACTTCTGTGTATTTCTGTTCATGTGTAATTTTGTGTTATTCAGTAGCCTATGTAGCATATGCAATACTTCAGAATTTATTTCACCATTGCAGCATTTCTTACCGAAGTTTAAGATTGGGAGTCGGATGAAAATCGTCCTCTAAGAATCTGGAAACGAAGTTGCCAGTCTCGTGGGCGATTGAAAATTGAAACCCTATATCGATTGTCAATCAGGCGGACGGGCTGAGAGACACCGATAGCCAGATGGATAAATAGATGAGAGACAGGTAGAGAAGGATTAATAGATAAGCACACATACGTACGTTTATGCTGTTATATATGGATGGACACGCACGTACATGCACATGCACACGCACGCACACGCACACGCACACGCACACGCACACGCACACGCACACGCACACGCACACGCACACGCACACGTACACGTACACGTACACGCACACACACACACACACACACACACACACACACACACACACACACACACACACACACACACACACACACACACACACACACACACACATTCATGCAAGTTGATCTGCATTTTTTTTTCTTTCTTTTTTTTTCTTTTTTAGATAAAGCGTATCTCTTTCTCTTCATTGTTATATTCCATCGGCGACTAAGCGCTGCCCGAGAGGAGGGTGTATATACGAGGCTTGATCGCCAATGTCCAGCGCTCAGCTCAATATTGCAATTTGGTTTGTTGTCTTGGATTCATTCGGCTTCCTCGGGTT
>BOPN01001529.1:52500-60000 GCA_017312705.2 Penaeus japonicus
AAAAAAAATAAAAATAAAATAATAAATAATAATGATAATAAAATACGAAAAAGGAATTAAATCTCGATTCCCGTAAACTGATTTCATATCGTGATTTCAATCCACTGTCGCTCGATTCGATTAGGATATTTGCGTAGAGTATATTGGGAGACACAGTAAAGTTCTGAAGGAAGGAGGAGGTTGGCGCAGAGGAAGAAAACGGCGACGAAGAGTGGTCGGAAGCTTGGTAATTGAAGAGGGATTTCAAGCAAGAAAGTGGAGGGGAGGGAGGGAGGGAGGATGGGAGAATGGAAGGGAGGGAGAATGGAAGAATGGAAGGGATGGAGGGAGGGAAAGATGATGGAAGAATGGACGGGAAGGGGAGGCAGGCAGGCAGGCAGGCAGGCAGGCAGGCAGGCAGGCAGGCAGGCAGGCAGGCAGGCAGGCAGGCAGGCAAGCAAGCAGAAAGAGAGGGAGGGAGGGAGGCAGGAAGGATGGATGGAAGAATGGAAGTGAGGGGAGGGATGGAGGGAGGGTGGAAGGGAGGGAGGCAGGAAGGATGGATGGAAGAATGGAAGTGAGGGGAGGGATGGAGGGAGGGTGGAAGGAAGGGAGGCAGGAAGGAAGGAAGGAAGGAAGGAAAAGGGGGAAGGAGGAAGGGGGAAGGATGGAAGGATGGAAGGGAGGGGGAAGGGAGGCAGGCATTAAGGAATAGAGGGAAGGAAGGAAGGGAGGAATGAATGAATGAATGAATGAATGAAGGAAGGAAGGAAGAATGGAAGGGAGAGGAATGAGTGAGTGGATGGAAGGATGAGTGTGTGTATTTGTGTGTGTGTAAGTATACGAGAGAAAGGAGAAAACGCCAGGGAAAGAGACAATACAGCCGAAGCCGAGAGAAAAAAAAAGGCCATTAACCTTCCCGCAAGAGCAATGAAGGAAGACTTCCTGAAAAAGGGAAGCGAGGGCATCTCACCAGGACACGGGGGCGCGGGGTGTGAAAGCTCACTCCTATTCCATTACCTTCAAGAAGACGAAAGGATCCTTAAACATACACGGGGTCCTGGTCCGTAATCTGGAAGGAACTTTGGGAAATGGGGTATGAAGGAACGCCCATTGTGTTGCCTTAAAGGACCTCTTCTGTACAAGCAGGCTGTTAAAGTGAAGGTTGATGAAACAAGCAGGCTGGGAAGTCAGTTTTGCAAGGCTTTTGCAGATTGCGAGGAAATTGGACAATGGCGGAGTTTGGAAGAGAGAGAGAGAAAGAAGGAAAGATGAGGGAGCTAGGAGATGTGATAAAAGAGAGAGAGACTGTTCTGAAATGAGAAGTAAGGGGAGGAAAGAGGATGGGAGGGGGAAGGGGAAAGCAGAGCCAAACGGCTGACAAACAGATATATAAACCGAGACGACAGACAGACAGGCTCAGACGGGCGAGATGAAGGAAAAAGGAATAAAAAAAACAAAACGTAAGAGAATTATTAATAGAACAATGGGTAGAGGAGGAGAGAAGTGTAAGCATGAACGGCAAATGGTATAAAGAAGGAAGTCGAACAGGCGGAAAAGGGACAAAAAGAGCAAGAACGTTGAACAAAAGGAGGAGGAGGAGAAGCAAGAATGGAGTGATGCAAAGAGAAAGGAAAGACAGTAATGAAGAGGCAATGGAAGGAGAAGAGGCTTAGAAAGCGCTAGAACACGGGAGAAAGGGAGATGAAGGGGATTCGATAGACGAAGGGATGATGAAGGGAATAAAACGGACGAAGGGAAGATGAAAGGGAATAAGACAGACGAAGGGATGATGAAAGGGAATAAGACAGACGAAGGGAAGATGAAAGGGAATAAGACAGACGAAGGGATGATGAAGGGAATAAAACGGGAGAAAGGGAGATGAAGGGGACTCGATAGACGAAGGGATGATGAAAGGGAATAAGACAGACGAAGAGAAGATGAAAGGGAATAAGACGGACGAAGGGAAGATGAAAGGGGAATAAGACGGACGTAGAGAAAAGATGGAAGTGTGAAATCATGAAGGAGATGGAGAGGAAGGAAGGAGGAGGAAGGAGGCTGCGTGGCGGCTGGCTGGCTGGGAGGATCTTGTGATGGATCATCATCTCCCGCGACCTCACTCTGCTTTAGGGAGAGCGAGGGGGGGGGGAGGAGGGGGAAGGGAGGGAGGAAGGAAGGATGAAGGGGGGGTTGATTGGGAGGGCGATGGGGAGGGAGGGGGGAGGGGGGATAAGCGGGAGGGTGAGAGAAGGGAGGAAGAGTGAAGGGGGGGATAAGCGGGAGGGTGAGGGAAGGGAGGAAGGGTGAAGGGGGGGAGGGAGGGGGAGGGGGAGGGAGGAAAGGAGAGGTGAAGGGAGGAAGAGCGGGGGTGAATGGAGGGAGGAAGAGGGGGGAGAATGAGGGGAGGGAGGAAGGGGGGAGGAGAGCGAGTGAAGAAAGAAAGATGGGTGGAAGAGGGAAGGGGAGAGGGAGGGAGGAAGGAGGAAGGGAAGATGGAAGATTGAAGATTGAAGATTCAAGGGGGGAATGGAGGTAGGACGAGATGATGGAATGGAGACTGGTGTGTGAGTGTGTGTGTGTGTGTGTGTATGTGTATGTGTATGTGTATGTGTATGTGTGTAGGAAGAGAGGGGATCCTGAAACTTACACCATGGTTAACGATTACTCAGTTTTAAAATCCGTCTGAGCTTTTTCTTAAGTAGCACCAACCTGACTCCTTCACCACGGTCGCACTGCAGCTCATCTATCCCTAAAGGAAAATTATAGTATTGCAACAGACAAACGCCAGAGGCCATTCATCAGCCAGCGGAACAGCCGAGGTAGGAAGAGGACGAACGTTTGTTTCGAGTCGGCACTTAAACGTATTAGTCTCCGCTTCATTACTCACGTTCGCTGCGTCGGCGCGTCACTTTTTCCCTCACGCTTCCGTTCGTTGTTCGTTCTCTAAATGTCAAGAATATATGGTTGTTGTTGCTGTTCTCTGAATATCAAGAATAGATTGAATTTAATGTTTTCTAGATGTCAAGAATAGATGGTTGTTGTTGTTGTTCTCTGAATATCAAGAATAGATTGAAATTAATGTTTTCTAAATGTCAAGAATAGATGGTCGTTATTGTTCTATGAATATCATTAATAGATTGAAATTAATGTTTTCTAAATGTTAGGAATAGATGGTTATTGATGTTCTCTAAATTTCGAGACGATTGTAATTAATGTTTTCTAAATATCAATAATTGGTGATAATTTGCGTTCTTTGGATATCAAGAATGAATGGTAATTAATATTCTCCAAATATCAAGAATAGATTGCAATTAATGTTCTCCAAATTTCAAGAATAGATTGCAATTAATGTTCTCTAAATATCAAGAAAACATTGCAATTGATGTTCTCCAAATTTCAAAAATAGATTGCAATTAGTGTTCTCTAAATACCAAGAATAGATTAAGGTAATTAAGGGAAAGTGGAGAAAAGAAGAAGGTAAAGAAAGGTAGGTTCTCGTTGAGGGAGGAGCGGCCCGGCCCGTTGATTTACGGTTTCATTTCTCGCTCGAACGGCTTCCGCTCACCGACTCGACTCGACCCCGCGATGTTCAAACGCGTTGAATACGAGTCCGTAACCGGGCTTCGTGTCCTTAGAGTTTCTTCGCCCGGCGCTCGGTCCTTCCCCTGGGTGGAGGATGTGTCTTGGTTTTATGGCTGCTGTCCCGGGTGGGTTTGGGTGGGTGGGTGGGGGGGAGGGGCGTTTGTCTCACTCTCACTTACGGGTGTGTGTGTGGGGTGGGGGTGGTTAGGGTGGGGGGTTGGGGTAGGGGGAGGGGTTGATTACTTTTTGAGGTTGGATTACTTAGCCTGAAACGATGAAAGGGAAAATCCTTTTGATGGGGGTAACTTCATTAAGCGAGTCTTTTGAAAAGAAGGGAGCGAAAGCAATTTTTTTTTTCTCTCTCTCTCTCGTCTTTACGGCTTCCCTTCATCGGCTAATCGAACATCGCGATGGCCTCATTAAGCAAGCAAATTACGCTTCTTATCAGCCAAATTCCTCCTGGAACTAATGGAAGGCTTTTTTTTTGGGGGGAGAGGGGGAGAGAGAGAGGGAGGCGGGCGATGTCGCTTATCTTTTTCTCCTTTTCTTTTTCTCTCGCGACGTCTTCCCCAAATGGCTTTCCCACCTCCACCCCACCCCTCTCCCCCCTCTTCCCCCACTCCTACCCCTCTTCCCCCACTCCTACCCCTCTTCCCCTCTTCCCCCATTCCTACCCCTTTTCCCCCACCCCAACCCCTCTTCCCCTCTTCCCCCACTCCCACCCCTCTTCCCCTCTTCCCCCACTCCCACTCCTCTTCCCCTCTTCCCCCACTCCCACCCCAACCCCATCCCCCGACTGCAAGTTTCTCTGGCAGCGGTATCAGCAAAACCATCTGCCGCCCCAGCTGGCCCTCTTCTCAAACCAGTTCTCACTCCAGGTTCTAATCTTCCTTTATCGTCTTGTCACCGGGAGCTGGTGTGTTGGTATCACTGGTGATGATTGAGTTGCTGTAGTGGTTAGGTTCTTTGCGGTTTTTGTGTTACTGATTGAGTTTTTTTTCTTCACTTTTTCACTCTTTTTTTCATTTTTTGTAGTTATTATTGTTGTCCGTGGTTTGGTCTATGCTTGTTTGTATTGATATGTATACAGTGCAATAAAACCCTACGTCTGTTAGGGTTTACTCTTTATAATGATGGAAAAGATTGATTTATCATTATATATATATATATATATATATATATATATATATATATATATATATATATATATATATGTGTGTGTGTGTGTGTGTGTGTGTGTGTGTGTGTGTGTGTGTGTATGTGTGTGTGTGTGTGTGTGTGTGTGTGTGTGTGTGTGTGTGTGTGTGTCTTCCAAAGTGTTATGCTTGGGTATGCAAAGAAGGTGTATCTATCCCCTGCCACCCAACATAGGACACGGTGTTCTCCTGTATACTCGCGAGTTTGATTATTGAAAATAAAATCCACGAATGGCAGTGTATCAGGGGAATAATTTGCAACAAGCTCTTTTATAAGTGTTATTTCTCTCCAGCCGCTTAGAAACCTGGAAGTCAAACTTAGGGGGACTAGTTTCGAAGAGGGGACAATCTGTCATCGGGCAGCTGAGATAGATTAAGAAATAAAGAATAGTGAATTAACTGAGCAATCTGGATTTATTTGTGAAATGCATTTTTATTTTTCTCTTTCTTTCTTCCTCTTCTGAAGATGTTTTTATTGTTTTTGTTATGTTTCTCTCCTACCCTAAATATTGCCAACATAGATAAAGGATCAAGAAGAGAAACGATTAAATGAAACAAGCTAATCTACCGTTCTAAAAACAAATAAACAAACAAACAAACAAGAAAAAAAATATTACCATAACTATTTTTTTCCTTTTGTAGATAACTTTTTATTCATTGGATTTTCTAAAGGAGTGGAAAGAAGGATGGGTTTCCCAAAATTGATTCACATAGTAATTTGATTCAATATTTTTGTTATTGTTATTTTGTTATTTTGTTATGTTATTTTCCTTTGCTCTAATAACCATTTGCAGAACTATGAGCAACGACGTGCCTCCCGCTCACTGAAGGTAGCTTAGGTGGCTTGAAATATGATGATTTACTGACCGTCGTATTTGCATGTATATTAGTGGCATAAAGAACGCCTGGTGATACAACCGCGCGCTCATTTACCGACGCGTTCACATGTACGAGCGCTCGCACTTGTGCTCACTGGGCCTGTGCACTTGAACTCTCTTACACAAATACGTACATGTATGTGTGCACAAAAGTGCTAACGCAAACACACACGTGAATAGAAACGCAAGCAGAGAGACGTGTATGCAAAGATGAAATGAAATCCATCGTGACGTGTCGAGTCGGATTAGATTCCTTTTCAGATGTGAACTCCAAAGTGAAAGGTAAAGCCACTCGCATTCAAACGCACTCATGCTCACTCTCGCTCGCACTCGCACTCGCACTCGGCCTCACTGTCGTTTTCATTCTCGTTCTCACTTACTTTTCTTTGTCTCTCTGTCCGCCTCTCTCTTCTCTTTCTCTCCTCTTCTCTCTCTCTTCTCCTCTCTCTCTCTTCTCTTCTCTTCTCTTCTCTTCTCTTCTCTTCTCTTCTCTTCTCTTCTCTTCTCTTCTCTTCTCTTCTCTCTCTCTCTCTCTCTCTCTTTCTTTCTTTCTTTCTTTCTTTCTTTCTTTTTTTCTCTTCCTCTCTCTCTCTCAAACCCTCCCTCTCTCTCTCCCACTCTCCCTCTCTCCCCTTCTCTCTCCCTCCCACCCTCTCTCCCTTTCTCTCTTCCTCAACACACACATGCACACAAACACACACACACACACACACACACACGGCCATCCTCTCCCTTCATGACTCTCCAGGGGAAGGGGCATTGAGGCACAGTGGAATAGGGGAAGAGATAGGGACAAAGGGGTACGAAGGAAGTAAGGGTAGGGGAAGGGGCATTGAGGCACCATGAAGTTTGTTGCGCCAGCCCGCGGTGGAGGTACGGAGGGACGGAGGGACGGAGGGTAGAGGAACAGGGGCAGGGATAGGGACATAGGGGTACGAAGGAAGTAGGGGCAGGGGAAGGGGCATTGAGGCACAGTGGAATAGGGGAAGAGATAGGGACAAAGGGGTACGAAGGAAGTAAGGGTAGGGGAAGGGGCATTGAGGCACCATGAAGTTTGTTGCGCCAGCCCGCGGTGGAGGTACGGAGGGACGGAGGGACGGAGGGTAGAGGAACAGGGGCAGGGATAGGGACATAGGGGTACGAAGGAAGTAGGGGCAGGGGAAGGGGCATTGAGGCACAGTGGAATAGGGGAAGAGATAGGGACAAAGGGGTACGAAGGAAGTAAGGGTAGGGGAAGGGGCATTGAGGCACCATGAAGTTTGTTGCGCCAGCCCGCGGTGGAGGTACGGAGGGACGGAGGGACGGAGGGTAGAGGAACAGGGGCAGGGATAGGGACATAGGGGTACGAAGGAAGTAGGGGCAGGGGAAGGGGCATTGAGGCACAGTGGAATAGGGGAAGAGATAGGGACAAAGGGGTACGAAGGAAGTAAGGGTAGGGGAAGGGGCATTGAGGCACCATGAAGTTTGTTGCGCCAGCCCGCGGTGGAGGTACGGAGGGACGGAGGGACGGAGGGTAGAGGAACAGGGGCAGGGATAGGGACATAGGGGTACGAAGGAAGTAGGGGCAGGGGAAGGGGCATTGAGGCACAGTGGAATAGGGGAAGAGATAGGGACAAAGGGGTACGAAGGAAGTAAGGGTAGGGGAAGGGGCATTGAGGCACCATGAAGTTTGTTGCGCCAGCCCGCGGTGGAGGGACGGAGGGACGGAGGGCAGAGGAACAGGGGCAGGGATAGGGACATAGGGGTACGAAGGAAGTAAGGGTAGGGGAAGGGGCATTGAGGCACCATGAAGTTTGTTGCGCCAGCCCGCGGTGGAGGTACGGAGGGACGGAGGGACGGAGGGTAGAGGAACAGGGGCAGGGATA
>BOPN01001529.1:75000-80000 GCA_017312705.2 Penaeus japonicus
CGTCTTGGGGACATGATGGTGATTTTCGGTTTCGAGCTTCGGGATGATATATCTTGCCTGTTTTCGTGACATGTGTTTGGGCCATTTTTTTGCGTGTTTGTTTTCGAAATGCTCGGTCTCACCTCTGAAATACCTTCCCGCTTCTTCGTTCCAAGTCCGTGTCCTCCCGTGAAACTCTGCGGGCTTTCCCTCCACATTTAAGTATTGCTATAACCACGGATTCTTCGTTCCAAGTACGTGTCCTCCCGCGAAACTCTGCGGGCTTCCTCCACACATTTAAGTATTACTATAACCACGGAGGGAACGTCGCCGATTCCCAGTGGCATATAGGTTTCTATAAAGAAGCTTTTACAATGATCAATATCGGCAGTCGGATATCTCTTTCCGGATATCTGAATGGCTGCATTTGACCGACTGGAAATATTGGATGTATTACTCGCATCTCCAAAGCGCTTTTGGGATTCTGACTTGCAGGAAGTGATTTGTTATCTAGTCATTCGTATAAAACGATAGAGTGAGAAGGAATATGGAGGGTTTTTTTGCATTTATGTATATATATTGCATATATGTATGTATATATATATATATATGTATATATATATAAGATCTCACTCTCTCTCTCTCTCTCTCTCTCTCTCTCTCTCTCTCTCTCTCTCTCTCTCTCTCTCTTTATATATATATATATATATATATATATATATATATATATATATATATGTATATATATATATATATATATATATATATATATATATATATATATATATATATATGCACACACACACACACACACACATATATATACATATATATATATATATATATATATATATATATATATATATATATATATATATATATATATATATACTTACATACATACATACATACATACATACATACATACATACATTGTATAGAAACATACATATGTATGTACGTATATAAATGAAATTTAACAGGAAAAGAAATGCAAAATCTGCAAGTGTTTCTGGCATCCTCGCCTGAAGAGAAGTCTTGCTGTGGATAGTGTGTTTCCTTCCTCCTCTTGTGGCTCGGTTCCATTTCACGTTTTCTCGCATTACGGCCTTTGGGGTTCTATATCGCAACACCTTCCACTCCCGGCACCACCACCACCGCTTTCACGCCCACCTCCAACATCTCGCCATCGTTTCTGCTCTCACTCACATCACTGTTTCACCACCACCTCACCACCATCAATCATATTACCGCCAACACATCTCCACCGTCACCGCCAACACTTAAACAAAATCACTACTACAACCTACACCACAACCACCACCACTACCAACAATAACACATCATCATCATCACCACCACCACATCATCACAGCCACCACCATTATATCTACACAAACCGCAGTAGCAGAAGTCAGGTGTTTCTGCTCCGAGAGTCTGACAACGGAATGATAATTAGAGTAATTAGGGCACTCACAGCAATACGGTTGGCTTTATTCATTATTCTTCTTCCTCTTCGCTTTTGCGAGGGAATGAGAAAGAGGGATAACATTTCGTAATTGTCCTAGATTTGATGATGTAATATGGTGAAGTTTGCCATGTTTGATGTCGGATGTTCTGTGTTTACGTGCGGAATTGCAATTAGTTTCGTACAGTATATATGTTTATATAATTTTTCTCTTTATTGCAGGTAAGCGTAACGGCTCCTCTTGCTCCTGGCGTGACGTGTGCAGCCGGTGAGTGTGACGGCAGCGACGTGTGCAGAGGCGAGTGTGAACGGGGGCCCGGGAGGGAGATGGGGTTTGGGAGGGAGGGGAGGGGGAGAGGGGAGGGGGGTGACGTAGGACTGGCCGATCAGAATGGGTGAATTTCCCCTCTTCGGCCAGCGGACATGTTTATGCCGTCGTGTTGTGGCTTGCGTGGGGAGGGAGGGGGGGGAGGGGGATGGCGGATGGGGGAAGGGGTGGGGTGGGGGGTAGTGGCGACCGGCAGAGACAACAGACTGGCCAACTGCACCACCACCAAAGGGCGTGCTTTGCCGGCGGCTGGAGCTCGGGGCGAGTTGGTGTTCTGCCCGAGATGGGTTGTTATTAGTGCATGTGTGAGACGACCTGGACGCGCAGTCACACGGACATGGACGTAGGCATAGACTTAGATACAGAAATAGATAGAGATATAGATATAGATATAGACAAATATAGACAAATATAGATACAGATAGATAGAGACACAGACACAGACAGATATGGACGCAGACACAGATACAGATACAGATACAGATACAGATACACTGACACATACACGAATACATATACAGACATAAACGCAGACACAGCCATTTTACACGAAGGAAGGAAGGAAAGAAGGAAGGAAGGAATGAGAGGAACGAGGTCTTGGCTTTACATCATCTCCCGCTTTCCACCTTGTCCTTTCAAGAAAAAAGCGAGTTCATATTTCTCGGCTCGCGCCTCCGTTATGTCTTCGTGCAGCTGTTTCTTCTTGTTCCTTTTTTTTTTTTTTTTTTTTTTCGCTTTTGTGTCTCCTACCTCCTCCTCCTCCTCTTCCTCGATGTGTCTCTTTGCTGGGTTATGGCTGTGCTTCTCCGTATTTGGAGTTTTGTTACTCTCTTGCTTTCTATCTCTCTCTCTTTCTTTCTCTTTTTGTCTCTCTTTCTCTTTCTGTCTCTCTCTTTCTCTTTCTGTCTTTCTCTTTCTCTTTTTGTCTCTCGCTTTCTCTTTCTGTCTCTCTCTTTCTTTTTCTGTCTTTCTCTTTCTTTTTCTGTCTCTCTTTCTCTTTCTGCCTCTCTCATTCTCTTTCTATCTCTCTCTCTCTTTCTCTCTCTCTCTCTCTCTCTCTCTCTCTCTCTCTCTCTCTCTCTCTCTCTCTCTCTCTCTCTCTCTCTCTCTCTCTCTCTCTCTCTCTCTCTCTCTCTCTCTCCTTCCATCTCTCCCTCCCTCTCTCCTTCTCTCTCCCCCTCCCACTATCCCGCGTTGCCTTCATATTCCCTTTTGCTTGCCTTGCACCTTCCTCCGCGGGTCTCACGGCAGAATCTTGCACCGCCCACTGCTACTTCTGCCGCATGCCGGCTGCTCAGACATGTGCTGCTCTCCCGCGTACCCTCCTCCTGCTCCCCCCTCATCCTCCGCCTCTTCCTCCTCCATCTCCTCCTCCACCTCCTTCTCCGCTCCTCCCTCCTCCTCCGTCTCTTCCTCTTCCGCTTCCTCCTCCTCCTCTGCCTTCACCTCCTCCTCCTCCTCCTCCTCCTCCTCCTCCTCCTCCTCTTCCGCCTTCATCACCTTTTCCTGATTCACCCCTTCTTCTCAAAGTTCGTTTTGCTCCTTACTTACCGTGGGCGGTGGCGGAGGAATAGGCGTAAGGGCGGGCGTTGAAAGTGACGGCGTTTGCGTGTGTCCGCAGGACTGGAAACGCAAACGCCTCCTACCTCTCCCATCCCTCCCACCTCTCATATAAAAAAGAAGAAAGAAAATGAAAAAAAGAAGAAGAAAAGGGATTAAAAAAAAAGAAAAAAAAAACGGACGAAAAGATTATACATACACGCACACGTACACATATCCATGCATTAGACCATGTAATGATAAAACCCGACGAAGCTTGACATTTCCTTCATATGACTTTCTGCTCAGTGTGTCCACTCCGTTTTAAGAGAGTCTGCGAGAGAGGGGAAGTTATTGGGACGTCTGTGGTACTTGTGGTTGCAAAAGTTCGAATATTGTGTCAGCTGTAGATGTGTGTGTGTGTGTGTGTATGTATCTGTGTGTGTGTGTGTGTGTGTGTGTGTGTGTGTGTGTGTGTGTGTGTGTGTGTGTGTGTGTGTGTGTGTGTGTGTGTGTGTGTGTGTGTGTGTGTGTGTGTGTGTGTGTGTGTGTGTGTGTGTGTGTGAGATTGTTGAAGTACATGTGCTTGTGTATGTGTATACATTTATGTGCGTATGATTTGAGAATTAACGCTTTCCCACCGAGCGTGCAGAACATCCATTTAATTTTTAATGTACTTTTTTTTTCCCAACACATTTTCCGCGACCACCTGAGCCGGCTACTCATCTTACCAACGTTAATGGGAAACTTTTTTATTTTGGAGGGGGGTGGGGGGAGGTTGGGGTCTTCACGTATCGCATTTTTAATAGAATGTATTTTTGTTTGTTTGTTTGTTTGGTGTAACTTCCCCTCGTGGTCTGTATGGATAATGTTTCTCCGTCGAAATTATTAGGAATTTGATCCTATTGTGATTGCCTTAAGCGTTGTTTTGATGCAACGTGTAATTGGATGCGACTTTCTTTTGAATTAGCCCCGTCGGAGGGGGGTGGGTGGGGGTGGGGATGGGGGCGTGATCAATGATTGGTGAGTGCATGTCCCAAAATCGGTGCTCTTCCTCCTTCTCTCTCTCTCCTTCTTCTCCTTTTCCTTCTCCTTTTCCTTCTCCTTCTCTTCCCCTCTCTCCTTCCCCCCTTCCCCCTGTGATGAATCTGGAGAGAAATGATGCGTGAGGAAATCGCCATTATTAAAAAGAAAAGATGAATGGAAGAAAGTAATGGAAAGTCACGGGGGTTAAAAAGGAGGAGAAGAAGAAGAAGAAGAAGAAGAAGAAGAAGAAGAAGAAGAAGAAGAAGAAGAAGAAGAAGAAGAAGAAGAAGAAGAAGAAGAAGAAGAAGAAGAAGAAGAAGAAAGCAGCAAAATATACCTTGCAGTTTATGATGATACCATTTTCCCCGTCGGTCTCCTCCGAGGACGAAGTGACAGCTCAGGAATCTTGGGATTACGTCACGGGCTCCTCTCTCTCTTCCTCCTCCTCTTCCTCCTCTTCCTCCTCTTCCTCCACCTCCTGCTCCTCCTCCTCCTCCTCCTCTTCCTCCTCCTCCTCCTCCTCCTCCTCCTCCTCCTCCTCTTCCTCCTCCTCATCTTCTTCATATTCCTTTATCTTCTTCACTTTCTTCTTCTTCTCTTCCTCTTCATCATCTTCCTCCTCCTGCTCCTTCTCTTCCTCTTCATTTTTCTCCTCCTCTT
>BOPN01001529.1:82500-87500 GCA_017312705.2 Penaeus japonicus
GACAGACACCTTAAGGCAGGCTAACAGACACAAACAGGTGCACGCACAGGAAACGAAAGAACAGAGAGACTAATAGACAGACATTTTGAGGCAGACAATGACAGACAACAAGAAGCTAAAACGCAGGGAAAACTAGGCAGATAGGCAGACACCATCAGGCAGGCTAACAAATAGGAAATAGGCCTTCCTATTTGTAGGTCTGACAAACGAATCGCCACCTTCAGGTAGGTTAAACAGACAGACAGAACAGATAGACAGACACCATCAGGCAGGCTAAAAAATAAGAAATAGGCCTTCCTATTGTAGGTCTGACAAACGAATCGCCACCTACAGGCAGGCTAAACAGACAGACAGAACAGATAGGCAGACACCATCAGGCAGGCTAAAAAATAAGAAATAGGCCTTCCTATTTGTAGGTCTGACAAACGAATCGCCACCTACAGGCAGGTTAAACAGACAGACAGAACAGATAGACAGACACCATCAGGCAGGCTAACAAATAGGAAATAGGCCTTCCTATTTGTAGGTCTGACAAACGAATCGCCACCTACAGGCAGGTTAAACAGACAGACAGAACAGATAAACAGACACCATCAGGCAAGCTAACAAATAGGAAATAGGCCGGCCTATTGTAAGTCTGACAAACGAATCGCCACCTTCAGACAGGTTAAACAGACAGACAGACAGACACGCGCATGCAGATGGGTGGTAGACGGAGCAGGCCGTGCAGGGCGGAAGAAGAGGGGCGCCGCGGCCCGAGCGTCAACCGCCGCCGCGCCACCGTTAACTCCCTGTGCCATTGATTCTCGTTCATACTCGGGCCTGCAGCGTGCCCCGCCCCCTCCCCCCTCCCCCCTTCCCGCCTTCCCGCCCGCCCGCTCGCCCGCCCGCTCGCCCGCCGCGCCGTAGCATAAGCGGGGGCGGGAAGGCGTGGGTGGTTAGCTGGAGGGGGGAGGGGGAACGGTTAGGGGGGAAGGGAGGAGGGAAAGAAATAAGGCTCGTGGGGAGGAAGAGGGGAGTGGGAAGGGGAGGAGGGGGAGGGGAAGGTAGAGGGGGAGGGGCGGCAGGGTTGTGGGTGTGTCTGGGGAGAAGGGGTGGTGGGGGATAGAGGAGGGGAGGGGAGGGGGTGAGGAGAGGGCGAAGGAATCTTTGGGCTAGACACGGAAGAAGGAGGGAGAGCGGGTGGGGGAGGAAGAGGAAGAATAAGAAAAAGAATAAGAAAATAAGAGCAAGGAGAAGGAGAGAAAAAGGAAGAGGGGGAAGGAGAAGAAGAGGTTGAGGGAGAAGAAAGAGGCCGAGCAAGAAAAAGAAGAGAGAGAGAGGGATAGAAGGAGAACGGGGTTGAGAAGCGGTTTGTGATCCCCTGCTGATGGGTGTCTCGCGGGGATTAGGCGGGGAACGTGGCAGGGAGTGTGACAGGGGATGGCAGGGGAGGCGACAGGGCGAAGTGTGCGGCCGATGAACAACAATCCCCAACAATCCCTCAAGCAAATTGAACAATCCCTCAAAAAGCGGAACGACTCGGGTTGCAGAACTGAAATGTCCGTTTTTTTTTTGTTTTTTTTTAAAGATGGAAGTAGGCTGAGGGAGAGGATGGTAGGGGCGGGCGGACGGGGGTGGGGGGGGGGAGTGTGAGGGGGCAGGGAGGGGGCAGGGAGGAAGGAAGGGGGAAGGAAGGAAGGAAGGGAGGGAGGGCAGAGATGAAAGCTTGGATGGGTGGGGGGGGGGGAGGTAAGGTTGATGGGAGGAGGAGAGGAAGGAAGGGAGGGCAGAGGTGAAAGGTGAGGAGGAGGAGGAGGAGGAGGAGGAAGAGGAATAATGGAGGGAAGGGAGGGAGGACGGAGGGGAACGGGTTAGAGAGGGAGGCAAGGGGTATGTATGCAAGGGGCAGGAGGTCTCTGAAAGGCAACATCAGAGGCGCGCTCTCCTCAGAAATTAGGGCGTCCCAGCCTGCATCTCGGCGGATTATCGAAATGCATTTAAATAGCCCGGACGGAAGCTCCATTTTGTTTTTTTTCTTCTTTTTTTCTTTTCTTTTTTTTTAGCCACGCTTTGTTGCAAAGGGGCCTCGCTGTTAAGGTCGGGGGATGACTGTGCTCTCCCTTGTCTCATTGTGTGATGGCCCCGAAGTCGTGTTTGGGGAGTTTTGGGCGTGCGGGTGTGGGTTTGCGGGCGTTGTTTCTAAGGCGTCCAAGTTTAGGCGGGCGATTCGTTGTATTAGCGCCTCGTCGATTGTTTGAAGATTATGTCGAGAGCACCCCCCCCCCCTCATGTTTTATCTTTTATTTTCATCTCATTCTCCTCCTCCTCCTCCTTCTCCTTCTCCTTCTTCCTCTTCTCCTTCTTCTTCCCCTCCCCCTCCTGCTCCTCCTCCTCCCTCCTTTCCCTCCTCCTCCTCCTCCTTTTCCTCCTCCTCCTCCTCCTCCTCCCTCTCCTCCTCCTCCTTCTCCTTCCCTCTCCTCCTCCTCCCTTCTCCTCCCCTCTCCTCCTCCTTCTCCTCCTCCTCCTCCTCCTCCTCCTCCTCCTCCTCCTCCTCCTCCTCCTCCTCCTCCTCCTCCTCCTCCTCCTCCTCCTCCTCCTCCTTTTCCTCCTCCTTCTCCTCCTCCTTCTCCTCCTCCTCCTTCTTCCTCTCCTCCTCCTCCTCCTCCTCCTCCTCCTCCTCCTCCTCCTTTTACACGTAGAGATACAGCTCAAACGAGAACTGTGCTCTATGTGTCCTGGTTCATTTTGGTTCGTAAGATTGTGAGTATCTCATGATCGCGTGCTCTCCATTTCCTTATTTTGAAAAATCTTTTTTTTAGCGAAGTAGAAATGGAAGAGGAGGGTAAAAATCGCGAGACTTTTGTCATTACTAATAGTCTTTTTGATTACTGATGATGACATTGCGTTTTTTTTGCTTTCTTTTTTCACTTATTGGCTCAGATTTAGTGTCGATCGCTGAATAGCAGTCAGCACCGGCGAAAAAAAAAAAAATGGCATAATAAAATAGGAAAACACAGCGAGTAGAGTCCGCCGTCAGCCCACGCGCGAAGAATAGCCAACGTCTTTGCCCCGGGAGGGTGAAGGAAGGGAGAGATTCTTTAAAGATTCTCGTCTCGCGTCCCGTTGTAGTACCGGCGGCATCGCGTCCTGCCTCCCGGGTTTTCAGCGGTCAAGCGCCGTCAGGACACCGGTGGTTGGGTTGTGGGGTTGGGCTGGGGTGAGGGTGTGGGGCTGGGGGTGGGGATGTGGGGTGGGGGTGGGGGTGGGGGTTTTGTGGGACGCACGTTCAGCTCTGCATCGCTGATCACGGAGGCGTTCATGACATGACTCTCAGGTGAAGCGGAAGTCGAGGAAGAGCGGGGCCCACGGGAGGTGGATGGAGAGCTTGCCCCCTCACCCCCTCTCCTCTTCTCCCCCCCTCCCTCCCCTCTTCCCCTTTTTTCCGTCTTTGGTTACTAATGTTTCCGTTTCGGTTTTCTTTTTCTTTTCTTCTTTTTTTTCTTTTTGGTCGTCCGGTGAGGCTACTTTTTCACCCTCTAGTTCCCCTTGCACTTTTTTTCTTCCTCTGCGCTATGGCCTGTCTTCCCTTCTCCCTCCTCTCGTTCGTCATCTTTTCCTCGTCCTCCTTTCTGCTCCTCTGCTACTTCTGCCTTGCTTCAGATGATTCGCAGGAGATTGCTCTCTGCTTCTACTGCCTTTTTTTTAGGGATGCTGCCAGGACCTGTCAATATCCCCTCACTTTTTCCCCGCCTTTGCAACCTTCCACTCTCACACAACGCACGCACAAACGCACGCACTCACATACTCACTCACTCACTCACTCACTTTTTTTTATAGTATACTACGACTTATTAGCGCCGCTACGTAAGCCTTCACACGATACAAACGCTACGGGATTTGTTCACAGACAGATGAGAATGGAGTACCGGGAGTATTTTTGTGTCACGATGGTACTCTCCATTCATGAGATGTAAAGGTTTCCATCGTGATCGAAGTCGACGTAACGGCTTGAATGTGTAAATAGTTCAGCTGTGAAAGGCCATGCATGCGTTGCCAATCGTTTATGAGGCTTGCTGTAACTTTTCCTCCAGTGGGTCGTTTCTGTGTGCAATGATAGCTGCAACCTCAGCCTTCTAATGATTTGTTGTTGTTTTTTCGAGGGTGGATGGGGTTGGGTGCGGGGGCAGGGGGGGGGGGGGGGGGGGGGCGGGGGACGGGGGACGGGTAATAATTCAGCTGAGAAATATAGGTCTTTTGCTAGCATGAGCGCCGCCATGTTTGTTTATGTAGTGGAGTCGGGTGAGTCACCATAGCTAGCGCCTCTTACGCTATGATGTCTTTGCGGCGTGTCGAGTGAACGACGCAAGGCGGTTGAAACGGTACTGGAAGAAGGGGAGAGGAGGAGAGAAGAGGAGAAAGAAAGTGAAGGATGGGGAAAGAAAGAAAGGGAGGAGGGTATGTGACAGGGAAAAGGGATAAAGGAGAGGGAAGGAGAAATTTGTGCGAGGGAAGATGATGAAAGGTAATGGAAGTACATAAGTGTGATAGGGTACATGAAGTGTAATAGAGGGAAGTGGAGGAGGAGGGAAAAGAAGAAAAAAATGTCAGAGATAAAAATAAAAACGAAAAAAGGGGGGAGCAGACTATAAAATAGAAAGGAAAATATATATACGCTTGTATACACACACACACAAGCACACACACACACACACACACACACACACACACACACACACACACACACACACACACACACACACACACACACACACACACACACACACATACATACACACACACACACACATACTCTCTCTCTCTCTCTCTCTCTCTCTCTCTCTCTCTCTCTCTCTCTCTCTCTCTCTCCCTCTCCCTCTCCCTCCCCCTCTCCCCCCCCCTCCCTCCCTCCCTCCCTCCCTCCCTCCCTCCCTCCCTCCCTCCCTCCCTCCCTCCCTCTTCCACACTTATAAATAAAACAAAACGAAGAAGGGAACAAAAAAACACAAAAAAGCGAGACG
>BOPN01001529.1:92500-95000 GCA_017312705.2 Penaeus japonicus
GTGTTTCACTCGACTAGTAGTTCGAAACGCTTGCTCGCTTCTTCAGTTTAATCCCCTTTGCCTCCAGGTGTTTCACTGACGCGTAGCTCGAAACGCTTGCTCGCTTCTTCAGTTTAATCCCCTTTGCCTCCGGTGTTTCCACTGACGCGTAGTTCGAAACGCTTGCTCGCTTCTTCAGTTTAATTCCCTTTGCCTCCGGTGTTTCACTCGACGCGTAGTTCGAAACGCTTGCCTGCCTTCAGTTTAATCTCTTGCTCTCAGCATCATCGACGCGTAGTTCGAAACGCTTGCTCGCTTCTTCAGTTTAATCCCCTTGCCTCCGTGTTTCACTCGACGCGTAGTTCGAAACGCTTGCTCGCTTCTTCAGTTTAATCCCCTTTGCCTCCTGTGTTTCACTCGACGCGTAGTTCGAAACGCTTGCTCGCCTCTTCAGTTTAATCCCCTTTGCCTCCGGTGTTTCACTGACGCCAGAAGTTCGAAACGCTGTCAGCTTCTTCAGTTTAATCTCCTTTGCCTCCACGTTTCACTCGACGCGTAGTTCGGAACGCTCGTTCGCTTCTTCAGCTGAACTTGCCTCCAGTGTTTCACTCGACGCGTAGTTCGAAACGCTTGCTCGCTTCTTCAGTTTAATCCCCTTGCCCTCCGGTGTCACTCGACGCGTAGTTCGAAACGCTTTACTCGCTTCTTCAGTTTAATCCCCTTTGCCTCCGGTGTTTCACTCGACGCGTAGTTCGAAACGCTTGCTCGCTTCTTCAGTTTAATCCCCTTTGCCTCCGGTGTTTCACTCGACGCGTGAACTGGAAACGCTTGCTCGCTTCTTCAGTTTAATCCCCTTTGCCTCCGGTGTTTCACTCGACGCGTAGTTCGAAACGCTTGCTCGCTTCTTCAGTTTAATCCCCCTTTACCCGGTGTTTCATCGACGCGTGTTCGGGAAACGCTTGCTCGCTTCTTCAGTTTAATCCCCTTTGCCTCCAGGTCCACCCGACGCGTAGTTCGAAACGCTTGCTCGCTTCTTCAGTTTAATCCCCTTTGCCTCCGGTGTTTCACTCGACGCGTAGTTCGAAACGCTTGCTCGCTTCTTCAGTTTAATCCCCTTTGCCTCCGGTGTTTCACTCGACGCGTAGTTCGAAACGCTTGCTCGCTTCTTCAGTTTAATCCCCTTTGCCTCCAGTGTTTCACTCGACGCGTAGTTCGAAACGCTTGCTCGCTTCTTCAGTTTAATCCCCTTTACCACCGGTGTTTCACTCGACGCGTAGTTCGGAACGCTTGCTCGCCTCTTCAGTTTAATCCCCTTTGCCTCCTGTGTTTCACTCGACGCGTAGTTCGAAACGCTTGCTCGCTTCTTCAGTTTAATTCCCTTTGCCTCCGGTGTTTCACTCGACGCGTAGTTCGAAACGCTTGCTCGCTTCTTCAGTTTAATCCCCTTTGCCTCCGGTGTTTCACTCGACGCGTAGTTCGAAACGCTTGCTCGCTTCTTCAGTTTAATCCCCTTTGCCTCCGGTGTTTCATTCTACGCGTTGTTTGAAACGCTTGCTCGCTTCTTCAGTTTAATCCCCTTTGCCTCCTGTGTTTCACTCGACGCGTAGTTCGAAACGCTTGCTCGCCGGTTCAGTTTTATTATCTTTGCCTCTGTGTCGCATCGAAAATATTCCTCTGGTAATGAAGGCGCGTGGTTATCCGTTCCTCCTGTTGTTTGTGCAATTACACGGACTCCCTATAGCGAGGGTGATTGACTAGAGTGTAATTAAGCCTTTACGAGAGATACCTGGGGCTTTCCCGCGTGGTGTGGTGGGTGTAGTGTTGATGATGCGAAGGGAATGGTGGTATGGTGTGTAGTGGGATGCGGAGTTGGGTTGCAAAGAATTATGATAAAGGATTGCTCTTTGCTGGCGCACTGTATATTCAAGAGCGACGGTACTTACGGTGATTTGGTGAGACGTGGGCGGTGTTGGGGTGGGGGTGGGGGGAAAGGGGGCTTGATGTGGCCCTCGCCAGTAGACGTAATTGACGAATGAACTTTTGAAGGAGCTGAAATTAGGTGGTTATGAATGTCAGAAGGGAAGGAGGAAGTTAGGCATAACTTTTGACTGGAAGTTGATCGACATTTTGGAAATTAATTTCGGAGGACTCGGGGAGAAGTTGGTGCATCATCTTGAACAGGCACTCGGCACCGCAGACCGTACCCTATGACAAAGCCAGGCCTCGTCATTCAGGGACGAAGTATTTCCGAGAGTCCCGGAGGAGACCAACCTCGTAGGAAAATCCAGTTTCACCTGATAGAGACAGTAGAAAATGAACAGTCTAAATCACTAAATTATCCAATTTGACAGTCAATTGCGTCCAATCTGTTGTTGATTGGACGGCGTGATTAGCATTTGGAATATGGGCAAATCTACCAACATATCAACGTTGAGGTCATCCGGTCATCTGGGACCAATGGGTTATGTAAAGGATGGGTGCGATTGTGTAAAATCATTGATTCGTTGGAGAATAATAATAG
>BOPN01001529.1:102500-110000 GCA_017312705.2 Penaeus japonicus
AGGGCGTTGATGATCATAAAATGGACATAGCTTCAATTTACTGGCATTTACAGAGGCAGCCCTTTGCTGTTGTCAAATCTTATTACATATGCAGATGACACATTCGTGATGCATACATAGTTTCACATTTATTCGGGTTATAGTCCATATTGCATTTACACTGCCTCCCTTTATTGTGGCACATAGCTCATCGAGGCATTAATTCATCTTCGTATTCATAAAGTGCATGTGGAGGCACATATCCCCGGTTTCATTTTCATGCGGTCTATATTTCATGACACATTACCGTTGCCTAGTCTTTATTGTTCATTCAGTTCATGATGTATAGACGTCTTTGCCTCTGGTGTTTCATTCGACGCGTAGTTGGAAACACTTGCTCGGTACTTCATTTTGTTATTGTCTTTGCCTCTGGTGTTTCATTCGACGTGTTGTTCGAAACACTTGCTCGGTACTTCATTTTTTTATTGTCTTTGCCTCTGGTGTTTCACTCTACGCATAGTTCGAAATGCTTGCTCGCCGGTTCAGTTTAGTCCCCTTTACCACCGGTGTTTCACTCGACGCGTAGTTCGAAACGCTTGCTCGCCTCTTCAGTTTAATCCCCTTTGCCTCCAGTGTTTCACTCGACGCGTAGTTCGAAACGTTTGCTCGCTTCTTCAGTTTAATCCCCTTTGCCTCCGGTGTTTCACTCGACGCGTAGTTCGAAACGCTTGCTCGCTTCTTCAGTTTAATCCCCTTTGCCTCCGGTGTTTCACTCGACGCGTAGTTCGAAACGCTTGCTGGCCGGTTCAGTTTTATTATCTTTGCCTCCGGTGTTTCACTCGACGCGTAGTTCGAAACGCTTGCTCGCCGGTTCAGTTTTATTATCTTTGCCTCTGCGTCGCATCGAAAATATTCCTCTGGTAATGAAGGCGCGTGGTTATCCGTTCCTCCTGTTGTTTGTGCAATTACATGGACTCCCTATAGCGAGGGTGATTGACTAGAGTGTAATTAAGCCTTTACGAGAGATACCTGGGGCTTTCCCGCGTGGTGTGGTGGGTGTAGTGTTGATGATGCGAAGGGAATGGTGGTATGGTGTGTAGTGGGATGCGGAGGTGGGTTGCAAAGAATTATGATAAAGGATTGCTCTTTGCTGGCGCACTGTATATTCAAGAGCGACGGTACTTTACGGTGACTTGGTGAGGACGTGGGCGGTGTTGGGGTGGGGGTGGGGGGAAAGGGGGCTTGATGTGGCCCTCGCCAGTAGACGTAATTGACGAATGAACTTTTGAAGGAGGCCGAAATTAGGTGGTTATGAATGTCAGAAGGGAAGGAGGAAGTTAGGCATAACTTTTGACTGGAAGTTGATCGACATTTTGGAAATTAATTTCGGAGGACTCGGGGAGAAGTTGAGGCATCATCTTGTAACAGGCACTCGGCACCGGCAGACCGTGCACTCCTAGCAACAGTGTCAGGCCTCGTCATTCAGGGACGAAGTATTTCCGAGAGTCCCGGAGGAGACCAACCTCGTAGGAAAATCCAGTTTCACCTGATAGAGACAGTGGTGAAATTAACCAGTCTAAATCACTAAATCATCCAATTGACAGTCAATTGCGTCCAATCTGTTGTTGATTGGACGGCGTGATTAGCATTTGGAATATGGGTCAACTCCACGAATATATATCAACGCGAGGTCATCCGGTCATCCGGGGACCAATGGGTTATGTAAAGGATGTGTGTGTGCGATTGTGTAAAATCATTGATTCGTTGGAGAATAATAATAGTTCTGAATTAAGAACATGTTCTCGTTGCCAAGAATTGTGTGTGTGTGTTATGCGTGTATGTGTGTGTGTCTGTGTTTTTGCGTGCGTGTACAAATGATAGTTCAACAATATCTATCCGTGGCGAATTATATTGTTTATAGTTGTCAGAAGGGAAGGAGGAAGTTAGGCATAACTTTTGACTGGAAGTTGATCGACATTTTGGAAATTAATTTCGGAGGACTCGGGGAGAAGTTGAGGCATCATCTTGTAACAGGCACTCGGCACCGGCAAGCCAATGTGCACTCCCTAGCGACAGTGTCAGGCCTCGTCATTCAGGGACGAAGTATTTCGAAGTCCCGGAGGAGACCAACCTCGTAGGAAAATCCAGTTTCACCTGATAGAGACAGTGGTGAAATTAACCAGTCTAAATCACTAAATCATCCAATTGACAGTCAATTGCGTCCAATCTGTTGTTGATTGGACGGCGTGATTAGCATTTGGAATATGGGCAACTCCACGAATATATATCAACGCGAGGTCATCCGGTCATCCGGGGACCAATGGGTTATGTAAAGGATGTGTGTGTGCGATTGTGTAAAATCATTGATTCGTTGGAGAATAATAATAGTTCTGAATTAAGAACATGTTCTCGTTGCCAAGAATTGTGTGTGTGTGTGTGGGGGGGGGGGGGGCAGAAAGGGCTTTGTGACCGTCTCTATGTTTAGATGGGGGTGGGTGGGTGGAGGGGGTAAGGAAACGGGGGTTTGCACTCACTCTCTTTCTTTCTTTCTTTCTTTCTTTCTTTAACCTCTCTCACACTCTGTAGATGTTGTGTGTTCGTGTTCGTGCGTGCATGTGCATGCGTGTGTGTGTGTGTGTGTGTGTGTTCTGTATGTGAGCGGAGCGCTGGAGACAAGGCCAGTACATGAGAGGGACTGGAATGGAATAAGAGAGGCCGGGTTGTACTTGTAGAGGAAAGGCACGTATTCGGGTAGGGGGGGAGGGATGTTGGGAAGGAAGGATATAGAACGAAGGTAAAAAAAAAAAGTTCAAAGGGAGTTAGATAGATATTCATATATATGTGAGAAGACTACTGTTCTCATGGATCTTTCTCTCTCTCCTCTCCCTCTCCCTCTCTCCCTCTCCCTCTCCCTCCCTCCCTCCTTCCCTCCCTCCTCTCTCTTCTCTCTCTCTCTCTCTCTCTCTCTCTCTCTCTCTCTCTCTCTCTCTCTATATGTATATATATATATATATATATATATATATATATATATATATATATATATATATATATATCAGCTTATTGAGTGTCGTGCTCGTCTTCATTTCCCGCGGCCATCGATCTGGGTTTCCCCCGCGGCCACGGTCCCGATCCTCCAAGTTGAGCCCACGTAGACTTTGGGATTTGGGTTTTCGGGGCCGCCCAGTGTGTCCAGGGGCGGAATTTTAATCTGTGTCCAAGGGCTAGGGAGGGATTTCTTTTTTCTTTTTTTTATCTTTTTTTTATTATTTTTTTCTTTAAGGTTTGTTTCCCTTTTTTTCAACCACCCTTTCCCCTTTCCCTCACTCTGTTCACTTGCCGGCATCGGTGTGACCTTCTTCCCTGGCTCCTCCTCCTCCTCCGCCTCCGCCTCCACCTCCGCCTTCGTCTCTTTCTCCCTTTCACTCTCCATCTTCCCCTTCCTCTCCTCCTTCCTCCTCCTCTTCCTTCTCCACTCCTTCATCCCCTTCGCCTCCGCCTTCCTCTCCTCCTCCCTCCTCATCCTCTTCCTCTTCCTCTTCCTCTTCTTCCTCCCTCTCCTCCTCCTTCCTCTTCCCCTTCCCCTTCCTATTGCCGTCCTGCACTGGTTGTCCTTTGCTCACTTTTCTTCTCCACCGAGTTAAAGTTGATGGACCGTCGAATCGTGATATATATATATATATATATATATATGTGTGTGTGTGTGTGTGTGTGATATATATATATATATATATATATATTATACATATATATATATATATATATATATATATATATATATATATATATATATATATATATATATGTACACACATACACACACACACACACACACACACACACACACACACACACACACACACACACACACACACACACACACACACACACACACACACACACACATACACACACATACACATATATGTAAGAGAGAGAGAGACAGACTCCATCCGTCTGTCTTTATGTGTGTATGACGGAGAGAGAAAAAAACAAAAATAAAAATAAAAATAAAGAACAGAGGAAGAGAAAAGGAAAAGAGATAGAAGGGTAAAGGGCATAGGAGGGAGAGGGGGGGGGGGGAGATTCACCTGCATGCTTTTGCTTTCCAATACATTGCTTAATGTTTCAGCATTATTTTTTTGTTTTGCTTGTTTGTCTTTATCCGTTTGTTCTCTGACGTCTCCTTTCTCTCTCGAATTTCTTATGGTTCACTCGTATGTTTTTTTTGTTGTTGTTTTTTTAAACCTATTTCGCGATAATGGCTCTTGTGCCTGTGGGCCTCGGATGAAAAAAACAAAAACTCCGCAGATGAGATGCAATAGACGCGATCAACCACTGCAATGTTGCGGGGGAGACGCGTTGTATTTATTGCCGCGGGATTGCCGGCCGGTGGATACAAATTACGGGCGTGGATATTGCTCCGTCGTTCAGAATAAGTGAGGCTTCCTTCGAGCTGCGCCGACGGGGTGGGGGGGGTTAGAAAGGCATCAATATATATATATATATTTTTTTTTTCTTTTCTTTTCATGATTGACTGAAATATTATGTTGTTTAGGTTTCTCTCTGTGAGTGAGTGAGTGAGTGAGTGTGTGTGTGTCTGTGTGTGTGTGAGAGAGAGAGAGAGAGAGAGAGAGAGAGAGAGAGAGAGAGAGAAAGAAAGAAAGAATGGCTCTTGTCCCTGGCACTGGTTAGTCGGTCGGGTGGCGGTGATAGTGGTGGCACTGCATACTCGGCCCCCATGGTTAAGCTTGGCCCACAGCACCGACGATCCCCTAAGTCTGGAGGACGGAGGGGGCCTTGGTTAATCAACTTTTTTTTTTCTTTTCTTTTCTTTTTTTTAAGGGGGAGGGGAGGGGGGACTCTGGTGGTGCGAGATTATACATTTGTCAGAATGTCTGGCACGTAGAGGGAATCTAGGACTCCCCTATTTCGTCTCACACTCTCCTCTTTTCTCTTCTCTTCTCTCTTCTCTATTCTCCCTCTCCTTCCTTCTCTCTCTTCTCTCCTCTCCTTCTCCCTCCATCTCTCTCTTCTCTCCTATCCTCTCCTCTCCTTTTCTCCTTCTCACCTCTCTTTTCCTCTCCTTCTCTCCTCTCCTTTTCTCTTTCTCTCCTCTCCTTTTTCTCTCCTCTCCTCTCCTTTTCTCCTTCTCTCCTCTCTTTTTCTCTCCTTCTCTCCTTTTTCCTCCTCTATCCTTCTCTCTCCTTCTCTCCTCTCCTCTCCTTGTCTCCTTTTTCCTCTCGTTTCCTCTCCTTCTCTCCTCTTCCCTCCTCTCTCCTACTCTCCTTTTCTCTCCTCTCATCCCCTCTCCTCCTCTTCTCTTTTCCTTTCCTCTCCTCGCCGATCCTTTTTTGATTTCCTGGCAGGGTGAAAGAGGAGAAGCATTGCCAGAAAGAGACGAGTAAGAGAGAAAAAGAAAATGGCAGAGTAAGAGCGAGGCCATAAAGAGAGCGAGACAGACATAGAGAGAGAGCGTGAGAGAGACATAAAGAGAGAGAGACAGAGAGAGAGAGAGAGAGAGAGAGTGAGAGAAAGAGAGAACAAGAGAGAGAGACAAATGAAGACATCGAGAGGGAAAGACAAAGAAAGAGCGAACGAGAGAAAGAGAGACAGAGACAGAGAAAGAGAATCGGAGAGCCACAAAGAAAGGACATAGATACAGTCTACTTCTGATGTCTTTGTTATGCCTAGTAAAGAAAGTGCTCTTGTACGTATTCATAGCAAATGGAAATCCAGAATTTTACTTTGTGTGTGTGTGTGTGTGTGTGTGCGTGTGTGCGTGTACGTGTGTGCGTGTCGGGAATGCATTTGCGTTCGTATGTTTGCGTGGGCATTGGCTTGAGCTGATGCTTATTTTTTGTATGAAAATATATATGTACATGAATACCTGCGGCTCAGTCTGTAAAAGATATTCGAAAAGCAATATAACTTTCAAGGCTCGTTCCTGTTTTATGTTTTTAAAATAGAAAATCCGACTTACAATGTAATGTTTAATATTTGTTAAGATATGTAGTTAATGAGAGCCATGTAATATTCGAAAATAAAATATATCGATAAGTAAGTAAGTGTTATTCTGTAATCTCTTATAATACCTCTATTTTTTATTGATTGTAGTTATCTGTCCCTTTTATATTTGATTGCATTTATATACATATGCAACGCGCATATATTCTCAATAACAAGATTTGTTGCATTGGATTTTTTCATTAGAATCTTATTGAAGGGATAACGTTGTGCAGAGAACAAACGGAATGTCACGTTGTGAACGGGACAATTTCACTAAACTGCAATAGCCAATGTTGCAGTAGGGGAGGGGGGCATGTCCCAATATAATTAGCATAAATGGTAATACCGGCTTTGTCCACGCATTATGATTCGGGCGGCTTTTGAGGAGAGATTAGGCATGCACGAGTTGAATTGCACATTCTGTTAACACTGACTCACACAAAAAAAAGATAAAGGGAAGGAAGAGTTGATAAACGTCATTAGCAAGGAGCATTTGGGTGAATATTCAGTGGTGCTTGAAGTTGAAAGTCAGAGTGCTGTGCCTCTTGTATTTTTTTTTTTTCGGTGATTATTGTTTTCAAGCAGATTCTCGGTCTTGAAGGAGATGCGGGGTAGGAGCTGTGCCCTTTGACATTTTCCTTGTGTTATTTTGAGATTATTTTCTTGGGAGTGGAATGGACTCCGATTGCATAACGGAACAGACGGATTACTAGTGTGTTAATATGGCCAGACTTACTCACACATAATTGCTCTTCTTACTTGTTGAATTTAGAATATAATCAGACCGAGGGAGGACTGAGAGACGGGAGCATGGGGGGACGGACAAGGTAATTATAATTTAGGAAGCCGGCTGGGTAAGCGCGATGGTTGAGTAACATTAACCCTTTTAGAAGGTTTGTTTTGTACTTGCATGTTTATGCAGAATACGTGCCAGCACTTGGCAGATATTGTAGGGTACGCATACTAGACAGTAAGATTTTTTTGACGATGTCTACGGGAAGTACAACCCACATTTCACTTACTCGCGGTGAGTTAGAGGAATAGTTATATTATTTTTCTCATAGGATACACCACCTTACTATATCATAATTTAGGAATATTACCTCACTCGATAATCCCATAACCTTTAAAAGTATCATACCTGTTCATAGAGCCCGTTTAGTAAATAAAGATACCAAGCCAACACCGTTTCCATTCGGAGCCAGCGAGGAAAGGCAAAATCGCCAAGATCGTATCGAGAACTTAAAGCTCGTATGGCTCAGCAAGGACCTAACGGGTGTGTTGAAAGAGGCGGGCCGCCGACAGAGGGGATCAAACGAGGGAGCCAGATTTAAAGGGAAAGGAAGCTTTAGTGCCCATATGGTGCGGGTCAGATTGCTTTTTTTTCTTTCTTTCTTTCTTTTCTTTTTTTTTTTTTTCTTCTTTTCACTTCGTTTCTTTTCTATTCTCTTCTTTCCTTTGTTTTTTACATCTACGTCTAACTTAACAGTTACGTATATTCAATACTGCCTT
>BOPN01001529.1:115000-130000 GCA_017312705.2 Penaeus japonicus
CGGCCGAAATTAGATTGGTGGAAAGTTAACGTCGCTAATTCTGGCGCTATGATACGCCATGTTCCCTTTTTGCGCTTTATGTTTTTTCTTCTGTTTCTTGTTCTTCTTCTTCTTGGCAATATCGTTGTTGTTGTTGTTATCCCCACTCTTCTAACTCTTCAATCTCTTTTTCATCATCCTCTTCCTTCTTCCTCTCCTCATCTTCCTTTCCTTTTCCCTCCTCTTCCTCTTCCCTCTTCCTTCTCGTCCTTCTCCCTCTTCCCTAACCCTAACCCTCAATCCTCAATCCTCAATCCTCACCCCTCACCCCTCACCTTCATCTCTCACCCTTAAACCCTACCCTCACTCTCACCCTAACCCTCACCATTAAACCCCTACCTCAACCTCACCCTCACCTTCACCCTCAACCCTCACCCTCACCCTCAACCCTAACCCTCAACCCTAACCCTTACCCTTAAACCCTACCCTCACCCGCACTCTCACTCTCACTCCCATTCTCACTCTCATTCTCACTCTCAAACTTCACCCTCACTCTCACCCTTAAATCCCATCCTCACCTCCCACCTTCACCCTCACCCTCGCCTCCCACCCCACCCCCACCCCCTCCTGCCTGTAGTGTATCCGCTCTAAAGTCGAAAAAATTGACGGCGTGGAAGTAGGGTATTGTGTTCGCGTTGACGCCGGCGCCACCTGCTGCGGCCTGATAGTGTCCAGCTGGGGATGTTAGCGGCCCTTCTTCCTCTTCCTCTTCCCTTTTTTATTATTATTTTTTTATTTTGTTTCGTCGTCTCTTTTCCTTTCTTCTCCTTTCTTGTTCACTGTTGTTTTTGTTTTTTTTTCTGTTTTACGTCCTTAGTGCGCCTTCTCTCTCTCTCTCTCTCTCTCTCTCTCTCTCTCTCTCTCTCTCTCTCTCTCTCTCTCTCTCTCTCTCTCTCTCTCTCTCTCTCTCTCTCTCTATCTCTCTCTATCTCTCTCTCTATCTCTCTCTCTATTTCTCCCTCTATCTCTCTCTCTCTCTCTCTCTCTCTCTCTCTTTCTCTCTCTCTCTCTCTCTCTCTCTCTCTCTCTCTCTCTCTCTCTCTCTTTATCTTTATCTTTCTCTCTATCTGTCTCTCTCTCTCTTCTCTCTCTCTCTCTTTCTCTTTCTCTCGCTCTCTCTCTTTAATTTTTCTCTTTCTCTCTGTCTCTTTCTCTTTCCAATTCTTCCGAACGCACTTGTCCACGCCCACATTTGGGCTCGAGGGGTGGGCGGCTCTGATGGATGAGAGGAATTACCTTCATGCTGGAGTGGAGGTGATTGTAATGAATAGGGGGGGGGGAGGTCTATGTCCCTCCTCCCCGTTTTTCGCTGTGGCCCCTCTTCCCTTTTTTCTCTTCATTACTCTCTCTTGTCCTCCTTTTATCTTCCTCGCCTGTCCTGTTCTTTCCCCTTTTTTTGCTCTTTCTTTCCCACTTCCTTGCTTCTCCTCTGCCTTACTCATGGTCTCCTTCCCTTCCCCCTTTCCTTCCCCCCTCCCTGCTCTCTCCCTCTCCTCTGCCGTCTCTTTCCAAACTCTTTCTTACTTCCTTACCCTGTCCCCTTCCCTATTCCCTTTGCTCTGCCATCTTCCCGTACCCCTTTGCTCTGCCATCCTCCCTATTCCCTTCCCCTGCCCCTCTGCTCTGTCCTCATCTCTATTCCTTTCCCGTATTCCCTTACTCTGCTCCTTTCCCCTCCCCCCGTCCCCGCCCCTTCCTTTTCCCCTCCCCCTCCCCACCCTCTTCCCCTGCTCTCTTCCCCCGCCCCCTTCCTTTCCCCCTCCCCCAGTCCCCTTCCTTTTCCCCTCCCCCCGTCCCCTTCCTTTTCCCCTCCCCCTTCCCCGTCCCCTCCCCCCTTCCCCCTTCCCCCCAGCGAATGAGGAAGTCAAAATGAGACAAAAGGGGAAGGCAATCTCGAATCCCGAGTCATTGGGCAGATCTCCTTATCCTCCCTCGGCGTGAGACGATTTATTTCCTTTGAGAAGCGGGCCCGCAGGATTAGGAATTAGGATTGGGGTCCTGATAGGGAATGCGGGATTAGATTTTCGGCTCGGTTAGGGAATAGGGATTAGATTTTCGGCGCGGTTAGGGAATAGGGATTAGGATTAGGGTTTGAGTAGGAATTCGGGAGTGGGGCTTCGTATCGGGATTAGGAGTGAGAGGCGGTAGGTTTGAAACCGGGATATTAGGGACGGAAGATTAGAAACCGGGATTGGGGATTTTTGCAAAGGTAATTGGGAGTCAGCAATTAAGAATCGGGAATAAAGAAAGATTGAGAAGGAATGGCTAATAGTCCTGCCTGCGCTCCCTCTGCCGGCGATGTGTTTACCGCTTCGCTTTTGTTTGCGCGTCTCCTGGTGACCGGAAGTCTCGCTGCTGCAACTGCTCAGCCGTTGCATGAAGGGCCTTTGGGAAACCTGAATGCTGTTTATTTTATTCGTTTATATGTTTTTGTTGTTGTTTTTTTATTCAGTATCCTGTGTGGTCTTGTTTGGATTGAGATTTATGATTGTATTTGTTTGAAGAGCAGATTTTTTAGGGTGAGGATTTTTTTTTTTTTTCATGTATGATTTTGATTTCTTTCTTTCTAGTTGAGGAAATGGTTAGAAAGATATGATTATGTTCAAGGTCTTGCTACGGAATTGGTTAATTAATTAACCTTTCAAATATTATGCGAGACTGCTTGATAAAGTTCTTTCTCTTTCTCTCTTTCGCTCTCTCTCTCTCTCTCTCTCTCTCTCTCTCTCTCTCTCTCTCTCTCTCTCTCTCTCTCTCTCTCTCTCTCTCTCTCTCTCTCTCTCTCTCGCTTGCTCTCTCTCTCTCCCCACTTTCCCCCCCTCCTTCCCTCTCCCCCCCCCTCTCTCTCTCTCTCACTCCCTCTCCCTCTCCCTCTCCCTCTCCCTCTCCCTCCCTCTCCCTCCCTCTCCTTCTCATTCCCTCTCTCCCCCTCTCTCTCTTTCTCTCTCTCTTCTCATTCAGTGTGTGTGTGCGTGCGTACGTTGCTTCGCGTCTGCGCGCAAGCACATTATTTCTTGCCTGCTTGTTTATTTTCTTTTTGGCCAGTCAATTAGTCTGCCTGTCTCTATCGCCCTTTCCGCCAGTCACTCATCCGGTTACGCATAGAGCGCGGCTTTCGTCGGCCTTCGTCGACCTTCGTTGGCTTTCGTTGGCCTCCGTTGACCTTCGTTGGCCTTCGTTGGTCTCAACTTGTAAGGAAATCTGTACGCGTCGCGGAAGCTTCCCCTCGTCCCCTTTATGCATACGTAACGCGTGTCAGAATCGCCCCTATCTCTGACTGATGGAAAGCGATCTAGGACAACGTGGTTACGCTCGTACTGCCTTTATCTCTCTCTCTCTCTCGCTTTGTCTGTCTCTGTCTCTCTTTCTCTATCTCTTTCTCTCTTTCTCTCTTTCTCTCCCTCCCTCCTTCGTTTCTCTCCTTTTCCCTCCCCCTTCCTCCCTCCCTCCCCCTTCCTCCCTCCCTCCCTCTCCTTCTCTCCCTCCCTCCCTCCCTCTCTTCCTCCTTTTCCTCCCTCTCCTTCTCTCCCTCCATCACCCCCCCCTCTCCTTCCCTCCCTCCCTCCCTCCCTCCATCCCTCCATCCCTCCCACTCCCATTCCCTCCTCTTATCCCTCCCCTCTCACTCCCACTCCCTCCTCAACCGTTGCGAAAATGCGGAAAAATAAGGAAAGACAATGTCTCGGCGACGGACCCCCCCCTCCCCCCCGCCTGGTACCAGCGACGCGTCTCCAAGAAAGAGTGCGTGGACAGAAGATTACATTTCCCTCCCCCTTCCTCCCTCCCTCCCTCTCCTTCTCTGTCATTCGATTAATTTTGCATGTAAGTCGCGCGAGACCAGACCCGGTAATCTTCATTAATGCCATTTTGACTCCCGGTTTTTGTTCCTGGGTAATGATGCTGCTCGTGTTAAAGTTTCGTTTTTGTTTTGTTTTGTTTTTCTGACTGTTTGTAATTCATGTATTTGAATGGTAACTTGGCTGGATATGTTTGGTGTATTTTGTTTCTCTTTATCTATCTATGTATCTCTGTCTCTCCCTCTCTCCTTCTCCTTCTTTCTCTCTCTCTCTCTCTCTCTCTCTCTCTCTCTCTCTCTCTCTCTCTCTCTCTCTCTCTCTCTCTCTCTCTCTCTCTCTCTCTCCCTCTCTCCCTCTCTCCCTCTCTCCCTCTCTCCCTCCCTCCCTCCCTTTCTCTCTCTCTCCTTTTTTTTTAATTTATCTCGCCAATATGTTAACAAACCGGTGGGCTATTACTGTATCGTCAATATGCGCAAAGAATGGTGGACTTCCGCGGTCGCTTCTACTTACTCGAGCTCGCTCTCCGGGGAGGGTGGGCGTCTGGGAATGGGGGGAGGGGAGATAAGAAATAGGGGGAAGGGGAAGAGGGAACAGGAAGTGATAAGGGAAAGGAAAAGGGAATGGGAAGGGGAAGGGGAATGTAAAGTCAAAGCCAAGCTAAGCTAAGCCAAGCCAAGCCAAGCCAAGCGAGTAAATTACTGGAGATTACTTGACTAAGGGAATGGGGAAAGGAGTAGGAGAAGGAAGAGGGTAGGGAATACACAGAAAAGGGGAGAAGACAGAAAGAGAAATGAAATGAGAGGAGATCGAAGGGAAGGAGAGGAAAGAGGACGGGACAGGACATGAAAGCGAAGGAGAGGAGAGGAGAGGAGAAGAAAGCGGAGGAGAGGAGAGGAGAAGAGAGGAGAGCAGAGCAGAGCAGAGCAGAGGAAAGCGAATGAGAGGAGAGGAGAAGAAAGCGAAGGAGAGGAGAGGAGAAGAGAGGAAAGCGAAGGAGAGGAGAGGAAAGCGAGAGGAGAGGAGAGGCGTCGGGAATTCAATTTCATAACCACGTATTCAATTTGGAGCATTTTAAAGGGCAAACTGATGTGTCCGTTTTCGGCAAGGGTTGGCCTGGGAGCGGAGGCCGATGGGGTGATGCGAGGAAACGGCGTGATCGAAGCAATTTGCATACGATTAGGCCGGCTCTTGATGAGACTGATTGGGAAGAGATGGTACGGTGTCCATGTGCGGGGAGGGGGAGGGGGTGGGGTGAGGGGGGAGGGATGAGGGAGATGGGGAGGGAGTGGGGGAATGGGAGATGGAGAGGGAGAGGGAGAGATCTGCTCGGCCTTGTTAACACCCGCGGTATATGGCAACTTTGGAGTCAGTGGCACTGTTGACCTGGTTTCGTTTTGACCTAATTAAGCTCAGGAGTTACTATGCCGGTCGAGACACTATCGGGCGCGCAAACAAATGCAACGGATGGATTCCGTTTCCTGAATTATTTCGATCCTTTTCGCTTGTGAATGTGGTAATCTTTCCATCGAAAGATACGGAGATCTGGTAGATGGCAATGTAATTACGTGTCAGTTGCATATTGGTTTGTCTTTAATGCGAAGTTGCAATTATTTACTGTATCTATGTTTAATGTGGATCTTTTCCTGTGGCATTAACAGTAATACTAAAGGATATGTCGTTTTTCCTTTTATAAGTCGTGTATGTCCTTTATAACAGTTCGTTTTCCCGCGTTCCTGAGCGTCGCGTGTTTCGTCCTGGCCCGACTTTGATGACTTTGAGATCTCTTTGGTAAAGTAATGGCTTTTCGGTCCCTCTCCATCGCTGCTTTTTTTAGGAGAAAGTTCAAAATTTCCTAATAGGATTAGGTGCATGTCGCCGTCCTTGGTTGGTGCTGTTGTTTTGTCCTCTTTTTCCTCTTTCTCTTTCTGTCTTTCTTTCTTTTTTTATTTCATTTTCTGTTTAACTGCGTGTTTTATTCTATTTTCGTCCTTCGGTAGTGACTCTTATTACGTCCTTTTGTTCCTCTCTCTCTGTCTCCCTCTCTGTCTCTCTCTCTCTCTCTCTCTCTCTCTCTCTCTCTCTCTCTCTCTCTCTCTCTCTCTCTCTCTCTCTCTCTCTCTCTCTCTCTCTCTCTCTCTCTCTCTCTCTCTCTCTCTCTCTCTCTCTCTCTCTCTCTCTCTCTCTCTCTCTCTCTCTCTCTCTCTCTCTCTCTCTCTCTCTCTCTCTCTCTCTCTCTCTCTCTCTCTCTCTCTCTCTCTCTCTCTCTCTCTCTCTCTTTCTCTCTCCCCCCCTCCTTCCCCCCTCTCTCCTCTCTCTCTCTTTCTTTCTCTCTCTCTCACTCATTCTTTATATCTTGATTTTCTTTACTCGATCACGTGTTTGATTCCCCTGGTTTGCGCATTTCCACTCCGAGCTTAGCGGTCCCGGGGCTTTGGAATAAAAGTTAGGGATGGTAATTGGGTTCGGTCGCTTTGATGAGGCTTCGTAACGAGCGTGGATATCGGGAAGATCCGCTTCTCGTCGTTGATCCTTCTGTGATCCGCAGAATATCGGTGTGGGAGGATTATCAAAATATCGTCTTGGCAGATGTAAGGGTTAACTTGCCATAGATATGTACGTAGTATGTGTGTGTGTGTGTGTGTGTGTGTGTGTACGTTAAGTCTATGCAGTAAATAGGTATGTATTGTCGAGGTTTGTGGTATAAAGACAAATATATATATATATATATATATATATATATATATATATATATATATATATATATATATGTATATATATATATATAATGTATGTATATATGTATGTATGTATGTATATATATGTATATATGTATATATTTGTGTATATGTCTGTGTTCGTGTGTGTGTGTGTGTGTGCGAGATAAACAGAAACAGAGAAAGAAAGAGAGAAAGGGAGATGGAGAGAAGGAGAAAGGGGGAAGAGGAAGGTCATGTTTGGCCATGGCCCATCCATCAACTCCAGGACATGAAAGCGAAGTGACAGACCCATCAGTGAGACCTGCACTGGCTCGGGGAATAGCGAAGCGTGACACAAAAGTAGCAAGAACACTTTAACACTTTTAACACTCGAAAAGTATCGTCCGTTTGGAGCGACACAAAATCCCTCTGCAGGTGTTTATCTTTTTTTGTCACAATGCTTACGCGAGTCTTTCTTTCTTTCTTTCTTTCTTTCTTTCATTCTTTTTTTCTTTCTTTCTTTCCTTCTTTCTTTCTTTCTTTCTTTCTTTCTTTCTTTCTTTTTTTTTTTTTTTTTTTTTTAGCGAGCGCGGATATAGATAGTGACGTAACAATGAACACAAAGAAAGGACTGCTAGCAGGTACATGGATAGGTGTTTAAGGGTGTTGGTTAGGGGGCGGGGGATGGGAAGATAAGGGGGGGGAGGGGGTGATACAGCTGGCACAATGGTAGGACAGATGGAACAGCTGGACTCATGTTGGCAAAAGAAGAGGAGGAGGAGGAAGAAGAGGAAGAGGAAGAGGAAAAGGAGTAGGAAGAGTACAAGGAGGAGGAAGAGGAAGAGGAGTACAAGGAGGAGGAAGAGGAAGAGGAGGGAAGATGGAGAGAAGTAGGAGGAGGAAAAGGAGTTGGAAGAGGAAGAGGAAAAGAAGTTGGAAGAGGAAAAGGAAAAGGAGTTGAAAGAGGAAGAGGAAAAGGAGTTTGGAAGGGGAAAAGAAGTTGGAAGAGGTAAAGGAATTGGAAGAGGAAGAGGAAAAGCAGTTGGAAGAGGAGGAGGAGGAGGAGTAGGAAAAGGAGTGGCGGCCGCTGAGGGACTGGCGAGATACACGTCGGCTGCATGTGTCTCATATTTTTATCTGGTGTAGGATGGGGGCGAGGGGAGAGGGAGGAGGAGAGGGAGTGGGGAGAGAGAGAGAGAGAGAGAGAGAGAGAGAGAGAGAGAGAGAGAGAGAGAGAGAGAGAGAGAGAGAGAGAGAGAGAGAGAGAGAGAGAGAGAGAAGGGGGGGGGGAAGAGAGAGAAAAGAGAGAAAGAGAGAGAGTGGGAAGAAGAGAGAGAAAGAGAGACAGGAGGAAAAAAGAGAGATAGAGGAAGAGGAGGAAGAGAGAGAGATAAAGGGAGAGGAGGAACGTGCGTGCACACACACACACACACACACACACACACACACACACACACACACACACACACACACACACACACACACACACACACACACACACACACACACACACACACACACACACACACACACACACACACACATGGACACGGACAAAATCACGGAAACAGAGAGACAAAGGAGACAAACAAAATAAAGAAGGAGAATAACGTTGGCGAGAGAACGAGAGGGAAAAGAAGGAAGATAAGAAGCAATACTTTTCTCAAGTCTTCCTCTTCTTTCTTTCTCTTTTATTTATTTATTTATATATTTATATATTTATATATTTATTATATATTTATTTTATTCCCCTTTTGCATTCCCTCTAGTCTATCCTCAGCCTTTTTTTTCCATTTCTTTCTTTCTTTCTTTTTTTTCTTATTATCTCTCGCCATCTTCTCCTGTTTTATCAGCGCCGTTTCCCCCTTGTCCGTTTCCCCTCGGGTCGCCTTCCTCCCGGGGGTCTTTTCTCGTTCTCCCGGAAGGTAAGACATGGATCGTCTGCTTGCTTGCTTGCCTTGCTTGCTTGCTTGCTTGATTTTCTTGCTATGGTCGACGTTTTTTGGAGGGGAGGGAGGGAGGGAGGAGAGGGGAGAGGGAGGGAGGGAGGAGAGGGGAGAGGGAGGGAGGGAGGGAGTGTGGGAGAGGGTGGGAGAGGGAGGGAGGGAGAGAAAGAGAGGGAGGGAGGGAGGGAAGGAGGGAGGGAGGGAGGGAGAGAGGGAAGGTGGGAGAGGGAGGGAGGGAGAGAGGGAGGGAAGGAAGGAGGGAGGAGGGGAGGAAGAGAGAAAGGAAGGAGGGAGGGAGAGAGAGTGAGTAAGGAAGGGATTGATGGATAGATAGATAGATAGATAGATAGATAGATAGATCTAAGGTTGGTAAATAAATAGACTGATACGAAAAGAGAAAGTACGGAAAGAGAAAGAAAGAGAAAGAGAAAGGTAAAGAGTTCAAAGGAAAGGACAGCCACAGAAAAAATACAGTACACCTTTGATCAGTCCGTGTCAAGAACCAATATATTAAAAAGATAGACATAGAGAAAGGGAGAGAGATGGTGGGGGGGGAAGGGGTGCAGAGGTAGGTAACTTTCAGAAGGGTGAGGGAGGGGGGGAAGGGAAGGGAGAGAGATGGTGGAGGAAGGGGGTGCAGAAGGTAACTTTCAAGAAGGGGGGGAAGAGAGGGGGAAGGGGAAGGAGAAGATGGTGCAGGGGGAAGGGGGTGCAGAAGGTAACTTTCAGAAGGGGTGAGGGGGAGGAGGGGAGGGGGAAGGGTGAGGGGAAGGGGAAGGGAGAGAGATGGTGGAGGGGGGAGGGGGTGCAGAAGGTAACTTTCAGAAGGGGTTAGGGGGAGGAGGGGAGGGGGAAGGGTGAGGGGAAGGGGAAGGGGGGAGGGTGCAGAAGGTAACTTTCAGAAGGGGTTAGGGGGAGGAGGGGAAGGGGGTAGGGGGAAGGGGGAGGGGGTGCAGAAGGTAACTTTCAGAAGGGGTGAGGGGGAGGAGGGGAAGGGGGAAGGGAGAGAGATGGTGGAGGGGGGAGGGTGCAGAAGGTAACTTTCAGAAGGGGTGAGGGGGAGGAGGGGAAGGGGGAGGGGGAAGGGAAGGGGGGAGGGTGCAGAAGGTGACTTTCAGAAGGGGTGAGGAGGAGAAGGGGAAGGGGGAGGGGGGGAGGGGGACGGGCACGAAAGGTCAGGGCGAAGAGAGGCTTTTGATGTCGCCGGGCCGGAAGAAAGCCATAGAGTGAGTGATATATGGCGTGGAATCTTAATACTGTTGGCTTCTTCGGCGAAGGTCTTTGGGGGGAGGGGGTGTGGGGGGAGTGTTGGATGAGGAGGGGGTCGTCCTTCCTTCTATTTTCTCCTCTCCTTCCTTCTCCTCTTCCTCCTGCTCTTCCTACTCCTTCCCTCTCCTTTTCCTCCTCCTTTTCCTCCTCCTCTCCTTCCTTCTCCTCTTTCTCCTTCCTCTGCTTCCTTCACCTTACTCTATCTTCCATCCCCCTTCCTCCTCCCCTTTCTTCATCCTCTTCCACCTTCTTCTTCCTCTTCTTCCTCCTCTTCTTCCTTTCTCCTCCTCTTCCTCCTTTCTCTTCTCTTTACTCCTTCTTCCTCTCCTTCTGTCTCCTCCCCTTTCTCCTTCTTCCATCCTCCTCCTCCCTCCTTCCTTTTGATCTCCATCTTCCTTCTCATTCCCCTCCTCGTTTTGCTTTTTCTTCCTTCCCAACAGCATCTTCTGTTCTCTTCTCCTGCCCCCGTCGCCTTCCTTTTTCTCTTTTTACCATTTATTTTTCTCTTACCCTGAACCCTTTCCTTCCCCTTTTCATTCCCATATCCTCTTCCCCTTTCTTTCCATGTGTCTTTCCCCTTCGCTTACCCTTTCCCTTCCTCTCTCATTTCCTCTTTCTCTTCCCCCTTTCCTTTTCCTTTCTCTTTCCCCTTCCCTCTCCCCTTTCCCTTCCACTTAAACTCCATCTCCACTTTTCCCTTTTCCTCCCTCTTCCCCTTCTATTTTCCTCATTTCATCGACTTTGTTACGCTGCCCTCCATCCCCTGTATCCCTTCACTTCATTCCCCTTACCTTCCCCTCCCCTCCCCTCCCCTCCCCCCTCCCCTCCCCTCCTCACACTCCCCCCCATCATGTCAACCCCTTTCCCGTTCTCTCTCCCGATTTATTCCCCCCCCCCCCCCTGCCCTTCTCTCATCCCAGTTCCCTTATCCCTGTTCCCTCATTACATGCCCTTCTACCCACTCCTTACCCCCCCCCACACCCCTTTCCCCCCTCACACCCACCCTTTTCCCCCTCACACCCACCCCTTTCCCCCCCACACCCACCCCTTCCCCCCCCCTCACACCCACCCTTTTCCCCCTCACACCCACCCCTTTCCCCCCCCTCACACCCACCCCTTTCCCCCCCACACCCACCCCTTTCCCCCCTCACACCCACCCCTTTCCCCCCCACACCCACCCCTTTCCCCCCCCACACCCACCCCTTTCCCCTCTACGAGTATTCCGGCGGAAGCAGGAAGCAGGAAGCAGCGCGAGCAGTGTGTGTATAAATTCGGCTAAACGTTCCCCGTGCGAAATCTCCCCGAGTGCGGCGGCATCTCTCTCTCTCTCTCTCGGCGGCGCGCGGACATACACATACCTTGGCAGTCTTTGTTTTTTTTTAAGGTTTGCTACGTTGCTGAGACTATTGTGATATTTTCCTGGTATTTTTATTTATTTTTTTATTTTTTTTTATCTCTCCCTTTTTTTTTTTTTTTCTTCTTTCCGCTTCTCCCTCTCCCTCTCCTTCTCCCTCACCCCTCCCCTCTCTACTTCTCCCTCTCCTCTTTCCTTCTCCCTCTCCCCTCCCTCTTCTTCCCTCCTTTTACTACATAATCGCCTTTTTTCTTTTGATTATCCCTCCTTTCCCTCCTCCTCTCCGAAATATCATAGCCTCCCTTTCTCCCTCACTCCCTTCTTCCCTCCCTACCCACTCCCTCCTTCCCTCCCTTCCTCCCTCCCTCCCTCCCTCCCTCCCTTCCTCCCTCCCTCCCACCCTCTCTTCCTCCCTCCATATCCCCCTCCCTCTCTCTTTCCCTTCCTCCCTCTTCTTCCTCCCCTCCCTCCTTCCCTCCTTCCTCCGTCCCTCCATCCCTCCTTCCTCCCTCCCTCCCTCCCTCCTCCCCTCCCTCCTTCCCTCCTCCCTCCCTCCTCCCCTCCCTCCTTCTCTTCCTCCGTCCCCCCTCCCCTCTCTCCCTCCCTCCTTTCTCCGTCCCTCCCTCCTTCCCTCCTTCCTCCTTCCTTTCCTCCTTCCTCCGTCCCTCCCTCCCTGAGAAGTGAGCTTGACGGGAGCGTTGGCTTTAAGGGCGATTATTGCTTGCGATTTCCATTTGTTTTCCGCCTTCACGTCAGAGTTGGTGGATTCTTTCTCTCTTATTTTCTTTATGTTTTTTTCTCTCTTTCTCGCTTACTTTTATTTCCATTCTTGTTTTTCGGGCTGTTTGTATAAATAGATATAGAAATGCTGATGCGGTTATAATGATGGTGATGAGGACGGTAATAACGATGGTGATGATATTGATAACGGGAAGGATAATGATGATGGTGATGATTATGATAATGATGATAGGGATAATAATTATGGTATTGGTAATGGTAATGATGATGATAATCATAACAGTAATGATAATGATAACGATAATGATCATTCACTTTTTTTTCTCTCTCTCTCTCTCTTCTCCCTCTTCTTCTTTCTATCTCATATCCTCCTTTATTTCAGCCTCTTTTTTTCTCTATCTTCGTATTTTTCGTATCATATTCCTTGTTATTAATATCATTCCTATTCTTATTCCTTGTTACCCCCGTTCTCTCGTTCGTTTATTGTTTCTTCAATTTCTCTCTTCTTTTTCCGTGGATTTCCTTGTATTTTTGTATATTTTCTTGTATCTTTTTGTATGATTTCTTTATCTTTCTGTATATTTTCTTGTATTTTTTCACTTCAAAAGTAAATAATTCCCTTATTTCATTGCTCTCTGCTTGTAGGGGGTGGGGGGGGGTCCTAATAGAGTGAGGGGAAAATGATGGGGAAGGAAGAGGGGGAGGAGGAGAAAAAAAAGAGAGGAATGGGGAAGAAGAACATAAAAGGAAGGGGGAAGAGGAAGTGGGAAAATGAAAAGCAAGAATGAAGAAAGAGAGAAGCATGGAAAATAGAGATAAAGAACAAGAGAGAGAGAATGAGAGAAGAGAGAGAGAGAGAGAGAGAGAGAGAGAGAGAGAGAGAGAGAGAGAGAGAGAGAGAGTGAGTGAGAGAGAAACATTTGTAAGGAGAGAGAGCGGAAGACGAAGGCAACCTAGGCTTTTCCGACCGGAAGACCGGAAGTCAGAAGCCGCCAAGAGAGCGAGCTAGCGAGTGAGCGAGCGGTCATGCGAGGAGGCGGCTGGGCGGGAGGCGAGGCAGCCGACCGCAGCGTGACCTTATTTCAGCGGCGGTTTCTCAGGTCGCGTCTTGGGAGGAGGCGAGGGAGTTGATGGTAATGAGTGGAAGGAGAGGGATGTTATTTCGGTTGCAAAGACGTTTGTTAAGAAGATATATATATAATATATATATATATATATATATATATATATATATATATATATACATATATATATACATATATATACATACACAAAAAAACACATATATATACGCACACATATATAAAAACTGATACCCCAATCCTAAGATCAACAGATAAAATTACAAATTTCATTACTAAACAATAACCGTGGTAGAGATCGTATAGAAGAATGAATTTCCTGGATCTCTGCACAATAATCTCCTCATCTGCGCCAAGGGACCAATAACGCATCCGCGCTGCAGCACTCAGCTTACAACCTCCAGTGCCACGGGAAAGATATAAAAGAACGAAATAGAGGGAAAATAGTGCGTAAAGTCTACGGTCTCCCCGCGCCGTGTTTCAACTACGTGTTTTAGGCTGAGGTTGACCTGTCTGGGAGTGAACAAGTGGAAAATATGAAGGGAATGCTGAAAACAAAACACACACACTCATATATAAACAGTGGAAATTTATTCTTATGTGTATATATACATACATTCGTATATAGAGAGATATATAGATATATGCCTTTATTTATACATACACACACACACACACACACACACACACACACACACACACACAGAGAGAGAGAGAGAGAGAGAGAGAGAGAGAGAGAGAGAGAGAGAGAGAGAGAGAGAGAGAGAGAGAGAGGGAGGTTTGTTGAGCGTGGGTTCTTCTTGCCTGATAATGGTTGATAACAATACTATTACTATTGATTATAGTAAATGTATTGATCACTATATAAAGACATTGGTTTAGAGAAAGAAAGGAGGCTCTTGAGAGAAGATCTTTTCTGTTCTTACTCGGCAAACTATATCAAGCTTTGCCGGGTTCTTTGCCGATAAAGATTTGAAGTCGCGTCAGCTACGTCTTGAGTGGCCGTCTTCGGGTATTGGGATGTTTCTTAAGGACGAGCGCTTAATGAGGTCAACAGTTTTTGAGGGCGTTTAACACAATCTTTTCCAGTAAGTATAGACATTTTGAAATTGCTGCTGAACTCTGTATTATATTACTAGGATTACCGTTTAGAAACGAAGTAAAAATGTTTAGATTATTTTCCCAGGCACTTTCCTCAATAACAAAAATGTATTTTAAGTTTGATAAAAAGACAACAACTAAAAGACTGAATGCAATTGCACAGGATTAGCTATTCGAGGAAAATTCCCATAAGGGGGTATTGCGCGCGGCTTAAAATTCCGGTCATTTGATCATTGCACGCTCTAATTATGGGCTTATCTTCCGTCCAGAAAACTCCCCCCCCCTTCCCTCTTGGTCGTGGTTGGCTGGGTATAACAACAATTTCATGTTTTTATGGTTATCATATGTTATATTCTAAAGGCAAGGATACAGACGTGGTTAGTGACCAAAATCAGGCTCGGTACCAAAGAACCAAATAACTCTCGTTAATATGGCAGCGGTCGAATGTAAACAAACTAAGAAATATGGCATCTGTTTCATTGTTTTATTTCCTAGGTACCATATGCTGTATTCTAGAGGCAATCGTAGTTAGTGCACAAGTTCAAATTCTGTATCGCGACTCCTAAGTACTCTCGGCTCCACTCGCTTCCAATATGGCGGCGATCGAATGTAAACAAAGCGTAAACAAAAGAGCATCTACCTTTTCTATCTCTTTTTTATGGAAATTCCTACAGTTGGTGTAGACAGAAAATAAAATATAATAAAAAGAGATAAAAAAGACAAGGAAAGAAAGATAAAGATCTAGAATTCAGATCCCTCCCTCACCCACTCCCCTCCCTTCCCTTCCCTTCCCTCCCCTCCCCTCCTTTCCCCGAAATGTGTTCGTGAATCGTCCCCAAGGACTTCATTGCCGTTGGTAACCCTCGAGTCCGGGCCGGAAGGAGGAGGTCACTCGAGGGGAAAAAAGGGTCACTTGAGGGTGGTCTTCGCGAGGGATTCTTGCTACTTCCTCTTCCTCCTCCTCCTCCTCCTCCTCCT
>BOPN01001529.1:135000-140000 GCA_017312705.2 Penaeus japonicus
AAATATAGATACGTTAATTCTTATCCTTCGGTATTTATGAATTTTTGGAAAATTATTATTTTTTAAGAGGGGCGTGGACTGATTACTTCCAATAATTTATGGCTTTAATCTGCGCCGGAAACGGGTAGGAGAAAGATAGGCGCGTCGGCTTGATGCAAGAGCAAACATGATGAGAGATTTGAGGGAAATTGATTGAGAGGTCTGGGTGAGAGGAAGAGAAAGAGGAAGAGAAGGTAAAAGTGAAAACGTTTGATGATTGGGATTCAGAGAGAGTTGGGGTGGGGAGGGGGGTGGTGGTGGTGGTGGTGGGTGGTAAGTGAGTGAGGGGAGAGGGAAGGAGGAAGAAGAAGAGAGAGATAAGATATGTATAGAGAGTGAGAGTAAGAGAGGAAGAGGAAGAGGAAGAGAAAGAGAAAGAGAAATTATACGACAGAGTAGGAGACACTATGAGCCAGTGCAAGTGAGTATATGTGTTATTGCGGCTGTAGCTACCTATAACCCCGTGTAGGGCGTGGGCTATATGACTTTAACAAGCTACGTAGGTGATGAAAAGACGGGCGTTAAAGTCGAAACGGAGGGACAGAAAGGAGAGGGAGGAATTGGGGCAGATAAGGGAGGGAGGAATTGGGACAGATAAGGGAGGGAGGAATTGGGACAGATAAGAGAGGGAGGAATTGGGGCAGATAAGAGAGGGAGGAATTGGGGCAGATAAGGGAGGGAGGAATTAGGGACGGAGTATCACATCACGTCAGCGGCCATTACTTTTGATAGAGTGTTGTTAGGTGGTTGTCATGGAGGGTGGTTAAGGTGCAAATTACCTTTTGAGAGTGAGCGCGTGGCGACGTAAACTTGCCATTCCGACAGGGGAAAGCTAGGAGGGGGGGTTGCCATATGTATTTGTATTGGTGTATTTGTATTCCGGTAGACTGGGGTATCCGTATGTGTGTGGAAATAGGCGTTTGAGTGTGGGTGTGTCTGAAGGAGGGAGGGAGTGAGGAAGGGCGAGAGGAGGAAGGAGAGGGAAAGGGAGAGAGGAAAAAGGAAAACGGGAGGGAGAGGGAAGAGGGACGGAGAAATAGGGAAAAAAGGACCTTTAGACCAGTATCAAGGAGTAACGCTGAAATACCAAGCTTAACAAAACTAAGCTGTTAAGTACGAAATAGCTGTTGTAAAATAATTTGGCCTAGTTAAGCTCAGAGGAACGAAATCATTTGGGAAAATGAGCCATATATTATGACCGCTTTTATCTCATTATCATCATCATCTTCCTTTTGGAGGCGCCGTTCAGACATTCCTGTATTTTGCGAAGGGAGCCTATCCCCCCCTCCCTTCCCCCTACCCCCTTCCCCTTCCCCCGACCTAAGCCATTAATTTCTCTTCATTTGCCGGCACAATCTCGTTGCTAACTCCATCTTCCCTCTCACCCCCCTCCCCCCACACACATGTCCGCAATCGCCTTCCCCCCCCACCCCCCACCCCACCCGTGTCCGCATCCGCCCACCCACCCACCCACCCACCACCTCTCGCCCTCCACCTTGGGGTATGGGCGCGTGCGGAATGGACATAGACTAATTGTGCCGTTTAGTGCTGTCCTGCCACGGCCCCTGGCAACACTTTGTCCTTGTCCTTCCGCTCATTCCATCTCCTGTCGCGATGGTGTTGGCAGGTCATCTCCCCCCCCCCTTCCTCCTGCTCTCCTCTTCTCTCTCTCTCTCTCTCTCTCTCTCTCTCTCTCTCTCTCTCTCTCTCTCTCTCTCTCTCTCTCTCTCTCTCTCTCTTCCTTCTCTTCCCCCCCCCCCCCGTCCTCCTTCCTCCCGCTCTCCTCTTCTCTCCTCTCTCTCTCCCCCCTTCTCTCTTCGTTCTGTTCTTCTCTTATCCCCCCATCCCCCTTCCTCCCGCTTTCCTCTTCTCTCCTCTCTCTCTCCCCTTCTCTCTTCCTTCTCTCTTCTTCTCTTATCCCCCCCCCCGTCCCCCCTTCCTCCCGCTCTACTCTTCTCTCCTCTCTCTCTCTCTCTCTCTTTCTCTCTTCTTCTCTTACCCCCCCCCCGTCCCCCTTCCTCCCGCTCTCCTCTTCTCTCCTCTCTCTCTCCCCTTCTCTCTTCGTTCTTTCTTCTCTTATCCCTCCCCCCGTCCCCCTTCCCTATCCCCTTCTCTTTTCTTCGCCACGTCTCTCCCGTTCTCTCATTCTTTTCTCCTCTCTCCCTTTCTTTCCCCTCCCCTTCTCCCTTTCTCTCCCCTTCTCTCATCCCCCTTCCCTCTCTCCTCTTCCTTCTTTCTCCTTTCTCCATCTCCTTCTCCCTCCCCCTCCCCCGCCTCCCCCGAGATAAGACATGAACTCGTACAGACTGGGAGAGAGAGAGAGAGAGAGAGAGAGAGAGAGAGAGAGAGAGAGAGAGAGAGGGGTAACGAGAGAGAGAAATAAATAAATAAAGAAAGAAAGAAAGGTAACGAGAGAGAGAGAGAGAGAGAGAGAGAGAGAGAGAGAGAGAGAGAGAGAGAGAGAGAGAGAGAGAGAGAGAGAGAGAGAGAGAGAGAGAGAGAGAGAGAGAGAGAGAGAGAGAGAGAGAGAGAGAGAGAGAGAGAGAGAGAGAGAGAGAGAGAGAAAGAGTGAAAGAAAGAGAGAAAGAGAAGGAAGACGGGAGAGAAGGCTATTCGTCTCACCCGATCCCACTGGCTTCCGGGCGTCTGACGGGACCTGTAGAGTAGGAATCGCAGCCGTCGCATCGCATCGCATCGTGCACCAGCGGAGACGCCCCAGTGACGTAGCCCCGAGTCCCTGGAGGCGACGGCGGCGGTGGCGGTGGCGGCGGAGAAGGGAAGTCGTTCGGTTGATAGGATGTTGTCGTCGTTCTCCAGGCGGAAGGGGCGTCGGCCATCATTAGCATTCGGGTTGTATGGCTTTTACGAAGAGCTTTAAGGAGCTTGATGGGCGGGGGGAAGGAGGTGGGGGGGGGGGCGTGTTTAGGATAGCTTGGGACTAGTTGGGGGACGGGGGGGGAGGCTATATGCGGGTTTGCTTTCTGGAGGGGGAGGGGTCTGAGGAGGGGGAGTGATATGTCATAAATGATTGTTCGGCGCTTCTGTTTCTATCGTCAGAGACGCTGGAGTTTCATTTTTATTTTCCTTTCTTCCTTCTTCTTCTTTTGAAACGCCGGCGAAAGTTAATGAAGCACGATCAAGCCAGTCTATGGAAGAGACATCGTCAAGCCAGTCTATGGAAGAGACACCGTCAAGCCAGTCTCTGGACGAGGCGAACATCTCTCTCTCTCTCAGATCATTTTATGTGCCATAAAAACGAACTTCTGTACTGAAGGGTTCCCAGTTGTAATATCACGACCTTAACATCACAAACACAGACGAAAAGTATTTGTTTCTCTTAAAGTTTCACTCAGCTGTCTCTGTTGCCAGGCTGTATAAACCATCCATGCTGTGACGTCATTGGAGGCGAAATGCCGTGTTGGTCAGGCATTCGGATATAACTAAATACAATTTTTTTATTTTTATTTTTTTTTATTTATTTATTTTTTTTTTATTCCTAGTAATTTCATCGACAGGAAATGATGTAAACGATAACGGTCGAAGCAAACCGACAGCGGGTTCATGTTGATTAATGGTTGCAACATTCTTTTTTTTTTTAGTTTTATATTCGGAATATATCGCCTCGTGTTGTTTGCGAATGAGAACAAATAGGGAAGACAATCATTATGAATGAAATGGAGTTGATGTTAATTACTCGCCAGATATCATTATCGGATTTCAAATAGCAAAAGGGCTGTGCTTCTTCGTCTAATACAGGCTTTGGGTTTTAATGTGTGAATGGAATCACAGTTGTTGTAATTTATTTTACTCTATTGGGATGATGATTTTATCTGTTTGATTCTTAAAAGGATAGTGATGGCAACCCGACAAATAATAATGACTATAGATTGACATATTATTGATATTATAAATTTTACCAATAGTTATTATCATTATGATTATTAATATTACTATAGATGTTATTATTATCACAATAATTATTTATTTACTATTATTACTGTTATCATCATCATCATCACCATCATAACACTAGTTAATACATTCAAATGTTTGGAAATATACATTATGAATGATAGAATTTTATCATGGAAAGGACATTGTCATACTGTACATGTTCACATCACTGTGTGTGTCCTCTCTTTGTTGTGCGATGATCCGATAAGTCTACGGTCATTGGCGCCAGGTTTGACATAAGATAAGTCTACGGTCGCCACCATCATTTTTTAATTTACTTGAGAAAGGTGATAGAAATATCGTGAATAACATAAGAATAAATGAACATCGCACCAATGAACGGGGCCATGTTATACATTTTGTGTGGATACCATCGCATGTTGGAATCGCTAAACAGGATCATGCTGATGGCCTAGGGAGGGCAGCTTGTGATAAACAAAGGGAGGGTATAGACTTTGACGTACCTCCTGCAAGGATCTCACACATAATAATAACCTCCAATAGGGAGGATCTGATAGAGCTGACAAAGTCTCAAAGACCTGAAAGCTGTTGCATAAAACATTTTGACCAATTTTCGTAGTAGAGAGTCATTTATAGCTCATATAAGACCAGAACAAGACAATGTGATATTACGACTGCAAGAATCAGACTTGGATACAGAATGTATTGGCAGGTCAGTTCAGAATGCAGTGTAGAAGAAACTAAATGCATACTTTGCAACGAAGAATTTAAATGAACACTTGAACTATATCTCAGAGTGCCATGTGATACAGCCTTTCAGGCCACTTAGCAAGAGGTATGCAGAGTTATGTAATTATTTCATATCAACAACTATACTAGATTATGTACTTATATCCGAAATTCGGTATGTGATATCCTATTACAACCATTTATCAAATGCCTTTTTACACTTCATATACTAGAGAATATACTCACGGCATTACCTTAATTTGTAATACAATGTCAGCAACAATGTCATGACCCTACATCAATATATCAAAGCTTGC
>BOPN01001529.1:152500-155000 GCA_017312705.2 Penaeus japonicus
TCTCTCTCTCTCTCTCTCTCTCTCTCTCTCTCTCTCTCTCTCTCTCTCTCTCTCTCTCTCGTCTCGTTGTTTTGCTTCTCTTTCTCTATCTGACTCTCTCTCTTTCTCTCTCTCTCTTTCTCTCTTTCTCTCTCATACTTTCTCTCTCGTTGTCTCGCTGTCTCTGTCTCTTTTTTTTTATTTTTTTATTTTTATTTTTTTTTCGATCTGTCTCGTTGTTTTACTTTTCACGTTGTCTCGTTTTCTCTTCGTCTCGATTTCCCTCGTCTCTGTCTCGTTATCTCGATGTCCCCAGTTGTCTCTTCGTCCGTATGTTCCTCGTTTGTCTGTCTCGTTTTCTCGCTGTCTCTGTCTCGTTGTCTTGCCTGTGTGTTTCATTCGTTGTCTCTCTATCCCTCTGCCTCAATCCTTGCTCCTGTCTTTGTCACTGTGTCCGTCCCACATACAGACAAACACTCCCACATACATACACAAACATATTCACATTTACATGCACATACACACACGTTGTTTTGGATTCATCACCAGACGTCCCGAGCATGTAAATGCCGTCATTTGCAACAGTAACTGAGAACAAAAAGACAATGTTATCCGTCTCATATACTATTACTAGTCAGATTGTAGTTAAATGTTAACACTGATATAAACCTATAAAGATAATCATTGATCTGTGAAAATGACAAAGCAAACTTGGGCGTTAGATGTGAATATTGAAAACCCTGAACGTAGAGCAGTATAGACTGTATATGACGATTGTTAAAAAAAAAATATATATATATATATATAAATATACATACATATATATGTATATATGTATGTATATTTACTTTAAACTTATTTATTTATTTAATATATTAATAATATTTAATTTATTTAATAATATTAATAATATGTATATTTATTTAAGTGTGTATGTGTATGTGTGGGTGGGTGTATGTATGTATGTATGTATGTATATATGTATGTATGAATGAATGAATGGCTAAAACACTACCGCCTTGATCAATTGGCGAAAGACCCACTGGCCTATTGCCCATTCCCTCCTGCCTCCCATTCTCACATTTATGCCCTCTATCCCTGTCCATTGTCATCGTCCTTTCTCTTTCCTCGCTCCGCTTTACAAGTCTTCATGGTCACCCGCGCTCTTCCTTTCGCCTTTCCTGTTATCTTCTTTCTCTCTTCCTCCCGCTTCCTCCTCCTCCTCCTGCTCCTGCTCCTCCTTCTCTCCTAACCTTCCTCTCCCTTTCTTCCTCTTTTCTCTCTTCCTCTTTTCTCTCTTCTCGTTTCTTTCTTTTCTATCTATCTCTTTCCCTATCCCTATTCCTCCCTCGCCCCCTCCCTCCTTTCTATCTCTCTCTCTATCTATCTTTCTTTCACCCTCTCTCTCTCTCTCTCTCTCTCTCTCTCTCTCTCTCTCTCTCTCTCTCTCTCTCTCTCTCTCTCTCTCTCTCTCTCTCTCTCTCTCTCTCTCTCTCTCTCTCTCCCTCCCCCCTCCCCCTCCCTCCCTCCCTCCCTCCCTCCCTCCCTCCCTCCCTCCCTCCCCCCCCTTTATCTCCCGCCCCCCCTTTTTTCTCTCCCTCTCTTCCCTCCCCTCCTCTCCTCTCTCACTCACTCATTCACTCATTCTATCTCTCCCTCTCTTCCCTTCTCTCCCTCCCCCTTCCTTTCCCTCTCTCCCCTCTTCCCTCTTCCCTCTTCCCTCTTCCCTCTTCTCGTCTCCTCTTGCCCTCGCCATGGGCCTGTGCCGGTATGGTGAACGAGTGACCAGACTGGCCCGTCCTCTTTAAGTCGAGTCACAAGGCTGGATGGTGTTGCTGAGTTTTCCTAAGTAGATGTTTCAGAGGGAGAGAGGAGAAAAGGGAGAGGAAGATGAAGAGGGGAAAGGAAGAGGATGTGAGGGAGAGGGAAAGGGAAAGGTAGAGGATGTGAGGGAGAGGGAAAGGGTGAGGGAAAGGGAAAGGTAAAGGGAGAGGGAAAGGTAGAGGGTGAGGGTGAGAGGGAGGGCGAGGGTGAGGGCGAGGATGAGGTAAGGGAAGAGGATGAGACGGTGAGGGTAAGGGAGAAGGAGAGGAAGAGGGTAAGGGTGAGGGAGAAGAATAGGTAGAGGCTGAGAGTGGTGATGAGAGGGAGAAGAAGAATAAGAGGAAGAGGAAAATGATGAGAGGGTGAGGGATAGAAAGAAGAAGAGGGAGAGAGAGCGAGTGTGAAGGTGTGGATGAAAGAAAGGAAGAGGATGAGAGGGAGAGAGAGAGGAAGACGAAGGTAGAAGAGAGCCGGAGAGAGTGTTAGAGAGAGCGAGAGCGACGTAGAAACGTAGAGTATGTGCGTAATCAGAGCATGCAATTCTCATAGTGGGATCATGCTGTCTCTCGATTGCCTCTCTGCTCATTCTACAGTGCGCGCACGTCGTCCGCTAAGCAGCGTGACAGACAGCCTCAGCCTCATGTCGTCGTGATATTCTCTTGAAGTGTGCCCGCGATCCTGTCATAGGAATCTCACG
>BOPN01001529.1:160000-162500 GCA_017312705.2 Penaeus japonicus
AATAGGAGTTTAAGTCGTGTGTGTATTTTGTAATAGGGGTTTAATTCATGTGTGTTTTTTGTAATAGGAGTTTAAGTCGTGTGTGTATTTTGTAATAGGGGTTTAATTCGTGTGTTTTTTGTAATAGGAGTTTAAGTCGTGTGTGTATTTTGTAATAGGGGTTTAATTCGTGTGTATTTTTTGTAATAGGAGTTTAATTCGTGTGTGTTTTTTGTAATAGGGGTTTAATTCGTGTGTATTTTTTGTAATTGGAGTTTAAGTCGTGTGTGTATTTTGGAATAGGAGTTTAATTCGTTTTTTTTTTTTTTTTTTTTTTTTTTTAGGTTTAATAGGGGTTTAATTCGTGTGTATTTTTTGTAATTGGAGTTTGAGTCGTGTGTATTTTGTAATAGGAGTTTAATTCGTGTGTTTTGTAATAGGAGTTTAACTCATGTGTATTTTGTAATAGGAGTTTAATTCGTGTGTATTTTGTAATAGGAGTTTAATTCGTGTGTATTTTGTAATAGGAGTTTAATTCGTGTGTGTTTTGTAATAGGAGTTTAATTCGTGTGTGTATTTTGTAATAGGGGTTTAATTCGTGTGTATTTTGTAATAGGAGTTTAATTCGTGTGTATTTTGTAATAGGAGTTTAATTCGTGTGTTTTGTAATAGGAGTTTAAGTCGTGTGTGTATTTTGTAATAGGGGTTTAATTCGTGTGTATTTTGTAATAGGAGTTTAATTCGTGTGTGTTTTTGTAAGAGGAGTTTAATTCGTGTGTTTTTGTAATAGGAGTTTAATTCGTGTGTATTTTGTAATAGGAGTTTAATTCGTGTGTGTTTTGTAATAGGAGTTTAATTCATGTGTTTTTTGTAATAGGAGTTTAATTCGTGTGTGTTTTGTAATAGGAGTTTAATTCGTGTGTATTTTGTAATAGGAGTTTAATTCGTGTGTGTTTTTGTAATAGGAGTTTAATTCGTGTGTATTTTGTAATAGGAGTTTAATTCGTGTGTGTTTTGAAATAGGAGTTTAATTCGTGTGTTTTGTAATAGGAGTTTAATTCGTGTGTGTTTTGTAATAGGAGTTTAATTCGTGTGTATTTTGTAATAGGAGTTTAATTCGTGTGTATTTTGTAATAGGAGTTTAATTCGCGTGTATTTTGTAATAGGAGTTTAATTCGTGTGTGTTTTTGTAATAGGAGTTTAAGTCGTGTGTATTTTGTAATAGGAGTTTAATTCGTGTGTATTTTGTAATCGGAGTTTAATTCGTGTGTGTTTTGAAATAGGAGTTTAATTCGTGTGTATTTTGTAATAGGAGTTTAATTCGTGTGTTTTGTAATAGGAGTTTAGTTCGTGTGTATTTTGTAATAGGAGTTTAATTCGTGTGTTTTTTGTAATAGGAGTTTATTTCGTGTGTATTTTGTAATAGGAGTTTAATTCGTGTGTATTTTGTAATAGGAGTTTATTTCGTGTGTATTTTGTAATAGGAGTTTAATTCGTGTGTATTTTGTAATAAGAGTTTATTTCGTGTGTATTTTGTAATAGGAGTTTAATTCGTGTGTATTTTGTAATAGGAGTTTAATTCGTGTATATTTTGTAATCGGAGTTTAACTCGTGTGTATTTTGTAATAAGAGTTTAAGAAAAGAGAGAGATGTTTTAGTTCCGCATTCTTTTGTCTGTGCGCCAAACGCTAAACATAGAAGCTCCTGTGGAAATGCAATTTGGGCAAATGAGAAGAATTTTGCCCGATCGTCGTTTTATCGTCGTTTTTTCACTCTCTCTCTCTCTCTCTCTCTCGCCTTTGAGGATTTCCCTTTCGTGCGATCGCTTTTAATTGCAACCAAAGAGTTTTTTTTCTTTTCTTTTTTCTATATGATGTACAAATGTCGTTATCATGAGCGGGGTGGGTGTCTTCAATATTGCGAGTTATAATTGAGATTGTTATTGTTAGATTGATGCTGCTGTTCTTATGTGTTCTCGCGTTTTGTACTTGTAGTTATCTTTGATTTTAATATCATTACTGTTATCGTTATTGTTTTGGTTTTGCTGGCATTTGTAGTTGGATTGATACTGTTATCACTGTCATAAGATAATGATAATGATAATGATAGATAAGATAATGTCTGAAACTTATATTATCATGATTAATACAAATGTTTAGAAAAGGACTATCCAGTTAGCCTGCTGCCTCCCATCCGCGTTAATTACCTTCCACTTCCTTCAACCCCAGCTGGCTCCTCAGTGTTGTTTTTTTTCTCTCTTTTTTAATTGTTCCTACAGTTCTGTCTTTCTTTCTTTCTTTCTTTTTCTCTTCTCTTTCTTTCTCTTCTCTTTCTTTCTTTCTCTTCTCTTCTCTCTCTCTTTCTTTCTTTCTTTCTTTTCTCTTCTCTCTCTCTCTCTCTCTCTCTCTCTCTCTCTCTCTCTCTCTCTCTCTCTCTCTCTCTCTCTCTCTCTCTCTCTCTCTCTCTCTCTCTCTCTCTTCCCTTTCCTTCCCTTCCTTTCTCTTCCTCTTCCTCTTCCTCT
>BOPN01001529.1:167500-197500 GCA_017312705.2 Penaeus japonicus
GAAAAATGTCTTGTTTTTATTACTATTATTATTATTGTTATTCATGTAATTATGATAATGAAGTAATGTTATCAGTAACAACAAGAGACAGAGACAGAGAATGTAAATGCCTTTTAGATTAACTATGATATTTGAGTGGCTGACATTTTCTCTTGAAAGGAGAGAAGATAGAATGTCATGTAAGTGGAGTCTGGTATTTTGGTATTTTGTTTTGAGAAGAAACAAGATAGAATGAGGTATGGAGATGAATATCAGGTTCTTGTCTAAGTGTCTTGTCTTTTTTTAATAAACAAGGCATATATCAGAAACTTAGATATATTATCTTATAGAATCAAAACACCACCATGCAAATTGGTTATATTCTTAATGCAGTATTACTTTCTGTGATCTGAATCAAATTTTTTTATTATCAATGATATTTTAGATTATTTTTGATAGTTGAGGTGGAAGAAAAATTAGGTATTCACTTGCAGTGGCAAGAGGTCAGTACTGTATTTTGGATAATAACTAATAGATTTAATTGATCTACACAATTAGTAGTACAAGAAAATGGGACATAAGTATCTTCAATGCTTTAAATATACATATGAGTTATGACCTAATGAATCTATATTTTTTTTAGATGTAATATTGTGCATATGGTTTGTTGTTCTGTGTGTGAATCTTCTATGTCTTTTCAGGCTGCCTCAAGCCATAAAGTGAGTTTTCCTTTCTTCATGGCCTTCAATTCCTTGCTCACTAATATGGAATTGTCAAAGCGTATCTATCTCAATGCCTCAGGTGGATCACGCACACAGGAAGTTACGAAAGGTACGTGCTATGGGAATATCTTTCTGTTATCAGACACAGAGGGAACTTTGAAGGAAAGTTCACTGTGTCATAAAAGCTGTAAAAATGGTATGGATATTTTTCTTTTTCTTTTTGTGTGTGACATAATACCTCATCTACTGCTTTCAGGATAGTTAGATTAGATACTTTGTGTTGAAATAGAATAAGATCTAAGTACATTATAGAATAGAAAGAATTTGAAGAAGCTGAAAATTATACGATTTTGATTGCATGTTGTGAATTCATGATAATTTTTTTATGGGAAAAATCATATATGTATGAACTAGAAGTATTACACTGTTCAGTCAGCATGGCCCCAGTGTAAAATCTAAAATCTACACTGAGTCATGGTCATTACAAATCACTCCCGTTTTTCAGAGGAATTCTTGCACTCGGCTCAGATGATGTCGCAGATCACGCCCCTGGAGGTCGAGATCCTCTTCCACCTGACGGAACTGATCAGCGAAAGCTCCGGGTAAGATTAAAAGGACGAATTTCGAGCCGTAGACCCTGACTTTCAAAGGTTTGACCAAATCTATGACCAACTTTCTATGGAAGCATCACAATCTCTAGGCCTAAAGGTTCCCCAATCCCTTCTTTCCCTTCCAATCAGAATAGAGAAGAGGATAACATCTCTCTCTCTCTCTCTCTCTGCCTGTCCTTATACGGCATGTCCTGATAGAAGATGTAGAAACGTGGTCCTTAATAGCCTTACATGTGCACTTTCTGATATATGTTTACGAATAAGATTAAGATCTGATCAATTGGATTATGTTATTTTTATGTGTGTTGAAAATCTTTATTTGTTAGCTTGTTCTCATTGCCTGAACATGCCATGGCAGAAGCAGTAATGTGTGTGTATATTTAAGGCTAAGATATCACAGGTTACAGTACAAAGATGCTCCTTTTTTATGCATATATATATATGTGTGTGTGCAAAAGAAATAATGATTGTGAAAATGTGTATGTATTTGTGTGTGTATGTTTGCATGTGAAGATTAGTGTGACAGATTGTATGTCTGATTATGTGGACCTGTGTGTGTAACTTTATGTTTGTGTCTGTCTTTGTGTGTGAGTGTGGGATCATGCCTACATGTGTGTATGTGTATAATTGTGTATATGGGAGCTTGTGTGCACACATGCATAAATATGTGTGTATCACAAATATACAGTTGTGTAAACATACATCATCTGCAGCTATGTTTGCTTTGAATCCATATGCCTGTTACATTGTACACTGCTGTAGATATGAGACAAATGCATCAAGACATGCATCATTGCTGATGAGATACACAACACTCACACTCTCACTCACACTCTCACTCACACTTATGCACCTACATACACTCCAACACATATACCCACAAATACATGCCTATACCTGCAAATACATACATACACCCACAAAAACAAGCTTATTCCTACAAATTCATGCAAATACCCTTACTCGTGCATAAGCATATGCAACACATATACTGATACCCACACACATACATACATCTGCATGTTTTTGTGTATGCAAACACATATTGCTGTTTATGAGTATTCACATGGATGAGCGTACATGGAAACACTTATTTACATGTCTATATGTATATTTTAGATTGAAAGAATTCATTTGCTTTCATACAAGGTAAATAGCTGATTATTTCAAAAGGAATAGAATATTCTTATTTATACACTTTTTCATATTATGATAAATTTTTGTTTATATGCTTCTTATCATATTAATTTATATATTCATTTCATGTGTAACAATTGTGAATTCTTTCTCAGTCTTGCAAAGCTTTTGGTTTTTAACTCCAGAGGAAAGAGACTAAACTATAATAATGAAACAAAATTGTTATGTAAAATGCCTAGTCTCGGATTTCATTGAACTCGGTTTTAGAAGATAGTTTTAGAGGCATTTAGAAATTTAGATGCCTCAGGTTTATATGAGATGTTATCCAATTTGAAATTAGCAATGTTTATGATAGCACAAGCTTGGATAATGATCTAGCTAAGATACATTATTAAAGGAATAGGTTCCAATTGAGGGTGTCAATAAGAATGCAAAATTATTATTTTTATCATGGGGTTCATTGGTGGATTTGTGACTTTATTATTAGTGAATAATTGTTTCACCATTAGGATATAGAAGCTATTTTTAGCTTCTATAAATAACCTTTTGATATTAATTATTTAATGAAATAGATGTAATGGTTTATAAAGCAATGGATTGATGATACAGCAAGATATTAGATGGAGAAATGTTCATTTTAATTTTAAGTGGAGGGATGAGAGGGAGGGATGCTGTTGGAATCTATTTGTATTAAGAGTCAAAATATGAGACTTGAACATTTCATGCTCATTTTTGAACATTATTGTTTGCATGGGTCGTTATTTCAATTTTTTGTAATTGAGAAAATCCATATGTAAGAAAGGAAGTTCCGTAATTAATATTCTTTAGAAGTAAGGAATGAAATGAGATTATTCACAAAAGCGTTTGTTAATGATGATATTAGTATTATTATCATAATTGTTATTATTATTATTGTTATTATTATGATGATTATTATTATTATTATTATTATTATTATTATTATTATTATTGTTATTATTTATTGTCTGTTGTGTTTTAGACAGTTTCTTGAGCAGGAACCCTATAGCTCTGAGAGCTTGTCAGTATTTGAAACAATGACTAATCAGTTAAATATCCTTTCCAGGATTATCATTTTGAAAACCAGCATGTAGGAATGTCTTTTGTACCTTGAGAAAATTTTGTGCTGGCTATTGGCAAGGGGAAGGATCAGTTTAATGATGGATACTCTCATATATTCAGATAGATATCTACTGAATAGGCAGACAGACAGACAGACAGGCAGGCAGAAGTATGACAAGCTAGCAGTTTAACAGGCAGGCAAGAGTGAAGTCAGGTAGGCAAATCAATGAAAAGTTTATTGTGATCAAGGGAATATATTCTTAATGCTTTGTTATTCTCAGAGCTAGATATTTTTCATTTTTGGATGCTTTGCAAGTGGGAAATGTCAGAGTTATTCTCTGCTAGAAAGTACTTCAGTTTCAATAAATTCTGTAATATGGAAAGTTTATGATATTGATAGGATCACACAGACTCCAATTATGAGATCTCTCCCAGTACGATGCCATGCTGTGCCTCTCAGAACACCTGCTACTGGGGTATAGGAGGTGGTATTTGTATTTCTTTACCATTTTTGATGAGACCAGTAAAATGTTTTATACAAGTGCAACTGCAATGAGTATATACATACATAACTATGTTAAATGATATTAAGAGGGAGAGATCATGATGTAATAGGATGTCATCTGGTTAGAGCAAAATATTCCCATGATGTGACATCATGTTATCTGGCTCGTATAGGGACAGATTGCAGTAATGACATCTTGATCATGGGAAAATACTCTTTTATATAGTATAGATAGCAAAAGTAAAATAAAGTCAAAGATTTTAAATCAAGGGAGAATCTCAGCTCTGATTATCATCCAATGCATTAGGCAATTGGTCACACCAAAGTATGTATTCTGAAAAAGTAGTGCCTGTTAACTCACTGTAATGGGAATAGATGAGGGGGGAATATACAGTTATGGGATTGTTTCATGATGATAAAGAGAATAGGCAAAACATTTAATTGAGAAGTAGATAAATTTGATAATTTAAAAAAAATGATGTTTATTTTTTTAGAAAATGCCTGATTAATAATAATGTATAAGTTAAATAAAAGGGAGAAATATATTATGAGTAAAGGAAAAAACATTGAAATCATGATTATTATGAATACTGAAGTTAATATTAGCATTTATCATTTTAAAATTATTATGACCAATTAGTATTCTTAATTGTTTATGTAATTATGAGGTCTCATATTCATCCCACTAACTTTCCCTAGATCTTCCAATACATTGATATTAAGAGCAAGTCAAATACTTGCATTTTTCATTTTGCAGAATGAGGAAGATGCAAATTGGAGTTCCTATCTTAAACATTATCTTTTGTTTTATTATTGTTATTATTTTTCCAACACAAGCACAGTATCTTTCATTTCATGCAATGTTTGTTTAAATGTGAACATTTAGGGTCTGTCAATAGATACCACTGGTACCAACTAGTACTAATAACCACTGTTACTCATTACACGAGAAGCTTGCTCAGGCTGCATAAAGGGTAAGTTGTTGTTGTTTGTGATTGTTATTCACTCCCATGTATCTCCATCACTGCCATATTTATTGTGGTTGGCACATTCTTGTGTATCCTTTAGCTAGCTCTCTTGTGTTCTTACACACACACACACACACACACACACACACACACACACACACACACACACACACACACATACATCCATATCCATATCCATATCCATATCCATATTCATATTCATATTCATAGCCATATTCATAGCCATAGATATTTATATCAACATATCACCCTTTATATCAACCGATATCAACAAAGTGCACATCCCCATTGAGATGCTAATCTGCACTACCATGCTGAAAGATGCTTAAGTTATCCTGATGGCAGAATAGGGAAGTGTGTTGCATCATCGAAACAAATGCGTTTAAGATATATGTGGCACACGCTACAGCTCTCACACCCTCATTCATTCAGACATAGTATAGTATAGCCAGATCTCTCAAGGGCTGTTGTGATCAGACAATTAAACCTCAATTTATTAGAATGTTTAGAAAATGTTATATGACAGTAATAGGACATTGCAAAAGCAAATGCTCACTCACCTTCCCTGAGATAGGAATTGAGCTAAAAGTAAATTCTGCAATCATTCTATTCACCAAGTTTCCTTAGAGAAAACACTTCAGCAGATCGTGGCCTTTGCTTAACATTCTCATCTGTGTGTAAAGAATAATTAATGGATATGTTGAATTTATACGTATTGTGAGTATTGTGAAGGTTTCTTATCAAATGAATATTATTTTGGCTAGAAATTACACTATTCTGATTTTGAACAACTGGATTATCATTTTTACCAACTCCCTCCCCCACAAAAGAGAGAGAGCAAGTGAGTGAGTGAAAGTAAGAAATTGAGAGAGACAGGGAAAGAAGGATAAAGAATGAGAGACAGCTAGCGGGTTCATTACACTATATTGCTCAAAACAACGGACAACAGAAGTAAACCAAATTTTGAATGCGAAGAACACTAAACTAGCTATTGCTTCTTGCTTTCTTCATCTATATGGTGACGTAGAATGTGGAAAGGATAAATGTCTAGTTCTAGAGCATAATACGATTAAAGGACAACTTTTCTCAGTGACCTCTGGGACTGTCAGGCTACTGTGAGTTATATCCTGGAGGCTATTCCAAAGTAAGATTCTTTATTGTGTAAATGCCTATTATATGTTTCTTTCCTCCTCCTCCCCCTCCTCCTCCTCCTCCTCCTCCTCCTCCTCCTCCTCCTCCTCCTCCTCCTCCTCCTCCTCCTCCTTTTCCTGCTCCTCCTCCTCTTCCTCTTCATTTTCCTCCTCCTCCTCCATCTCTTCCTCTTCTAACTTCTCATCCTCCTTATATTTTGTAGAATACATTTGTAAATTGTGTACTATTTTAATATATATATATTATTAAGATTTTTTTAGTATAGATTTTAATGCAATTCAGGTTGTTAAGATATTCTTCCTGAAGCTTTCCCAGAATTGATTTGCATTATTAATAAAAAAATTGTAAGTATACATATGTGTATATGTATATATATCAGAGTGTGTATGAGTATGTGGGAGGAGAAACTGTACTTATGTACTTTTGTATGTTACTTATGTACATGTGTATATTTACAGAAGGTGCATAATAGTTTGTATGTATACAGTTAGCCTAGTTCTCCCAGGAAGGCTTTTATTGAGAAAATTAGCACATAAGTGAAAGAGCAAGGGTATAAGTGAAATATCATTCAGTAGGTCTGTGGTTGCCTCATGGTGTAGAGGGTGAGTGTTTATGTCCCTTGGCTGAGCCATGGTTGATAATAGGAAGGGCATTTAATCAGACACCATAATTAATGTCGTACAAGGGTATGGCTTGAAACCCAAACGGGGGAGTCTTCAGATCATCACATTAACTGCTCATAGGGTACCCATACACTAATCAAACACATGAATTAGTATGAAATGAACAAATTCTATGAACACAATTATAGAAATCCTGTTCAGTTCCAACTTCCAATATACACAGTGTGAGTTTATAACCTTCAACGTGATTGGCACTTGTTTATTAGGCGAGTAAGGTAGGCAGATACATGTGGTCACTTATGTGCTTTGTCTCAAAGCATAACTATAAAGAGCTTTTAAAAGATAGATAAAGACAGGAAGAAAGAAGAGAGAACAATATTCATCAGAAATTAGTTAAAAGAAAAAAGAAAAAAAATTGATTATGAGTGAAATTTTTTAAATTTCAGGTTGGAAATAAGGTTAGTTATAAGTGATAACAGAAATTAAATCTTCCAATTGACAAAATTGAGTAGTTGATTTTTAATATAGAAATACCCGTCTGTAATGTTAAGGTTTACTCTTAAGCATTTATGATATGTTAATTAGTCAAAATTTCATTGTATATATATTTTTTGTCCATTTTACATGTGGATAATGTATATCAGTGTTATAGTTTTAACCCATTAACACCGGGTGACAAGATAGCATGTCGAGTGGTGGCAGGACCAGCCACTGGGGACAGGTTATTTTGCCATGGCTGTCCTCCTGGCCGCGGCCAGTGTGGGGTTACAGTTTGAAATATCCCAGTGTTTCAACCATTTGGAGCCAAAACAGCCCCTTTGGCAATGGGTTAAGTGTAAATGCACTTAGGAATTTTGTTTCTAAGAAAATCTCATTTTTAGCGCCTGAAGCTTCTTATAAGTAATATTTTTGAATTGTTTAGAGATAACAAAGAAAAGAAACTTTTTGTGATACAGTTCATCTTTCTGTATCATTGGGTTGTTAAATGTCATGCACTGATAAGTTGAGTTGTATGTTAAGTGAAAGAGTCAGTATTAAAGTAATGTGGGACATTGGTTGTCTAACTGGAGACCTTACAGCAGAGGCATAATTCACTGTGGTATGTGCATTCTCACACTTTTACTTGCCTATTTCAACAATCACTCACATATGCATACTTATACACATACAGACAAACATACAGAGACTCATTCATATGGGCACGCACAGACATGTAAGCATTCAATATTTATATTTTGTATTTTGGGCCTTATACATGTATATACTCATCTGTGTTCGTTATGTATGTATTTTATGTATGTTAATGTGTATTAAATGTATGTAATACATGAAATTAAGCTTTTGTTTCGTTTTTGAAATGCGCATAAATGTGCTAATGCCTTTTATTTGCATCACTTATTCTTGGCACATGTTCAGACCACTTTGTCGAAGTCAGCGTTAGATGATAGGTATTTTCAATTCTTGAGTACAATCAGAATACGAGGAATATAATGCCATAATGATGAAAAATAAGATCGACTTGAACTGTAGTGTGTGGTTGAGATGCTTCTTACCTTCATGCATATTCTTCCTTTTGTCATTTAAAGAAAATGCCTTTGAATTAGTGAGATTTTCTGTTGTAATTATTGGCAATTGGCAGTGACAAAGGTATAATTATATACTTTGTTTATGCTTGAGAATGGCAATGTATAATGTGTATGTGTGGTGTGTGTGATATAGTAACTGGTGTGAATAGTATGTCCTAGAAATGAAAGAATTTCATGAATGAAGTGAAATATATTACCTTACTAGTTCTAAGCAGGTCTTTATTGTTTTATAGCACTGCATTGACTTGTAACCAAATTATGAAAGCAGTGATTTAGGTAACATTTTCTCCATAGAAATTATTAATTTAAGAAAAATAAAAAATAAAACAATATATTTGAAATGATATAATTTCTTATATAGGTGCACTTGCATGCTATTTTGTTAAGTGTAATGTGACCAATGTCAGGCTCTGGTATTGCTTGTGTATTAGTGCATATAATGCTTTTTAAGAAATTTTTATGATCATGTTCAATTTATTGTGTTCGTTGAACAAGAAATGAAGCCTTCATAAGCAGTGACAAAGATATGAAATAAGCATTACAAGTTGAAATAGAAATGATAAAAAATGTCATTTTTCATTTATATTTTTTGAAGATGAGGAAAAAGGAGAAAAAAAAAATTCTTATCAGTGTCACAGCTCATTTGTAGTCTTTGTAGTTAGTAAAAAGTTAAAAGTAGAAAGGAAATGTACAAGTGGAGATAAAAGTAATTGCACAACATGACAGATGTATTTAACCCACTCACGACGGGGGCATTCCAGCCTTGCATGTCACAATGCTGGGGCTTTCGAACGCTTAGGCCTAAATCAATTAAATGACTGGCACCATATTGTGCCACCCGGCCACTGGGCTTTTGAATGAGCGGTACAGTAGTGTACCACCCGTCCAGAGAGGGTTAATGTGTTTCAATTATATCTTCATTAGAGTTCCATGATGTAATCAAAATGCGTTGATTACGTCTCTTGCGTTTTGAAGTTATTGAGTCTCATTTTACTTTTATCCACATTTGTCACAGTGGACCCTGTTCAAAGTGTATAATGGGAAACCTGATTAACATAGTTAACAATATATTTCATTATTATTTTACTATATGTGTATTTATAGTATGGTAACAAATTTAAATACATTAACAAAAGAACATATCCAAGGATTCTGATATGTTGTCTGGATAAATGTACTTAGATTAGATGTGAAGAGAATGTTGTTATATGTATTAGGACTATTATTGCTTCGCTCAAGTAAATATTGATAATTTTGCAAGTGTAAAATTATTCAAATATATATATATATATATATATATATATATATATATATATATATATATATATATATATATATATATATATATATATATATATATATATATATATATATATATATATATATATATATATATATATATATATATATATATATATATATATCTGCTGTGTATTTGTTCATGATTAAAGTTATTTATGATCTACAAGATCATATGTAAATTACTACACTGATGTTTGCAAAACTTATACTTAAGATATAAAGAGGAGGTATTCTGTTATAAGGCACTTGATTATTATTAAGGAAAGTTGAATATGATTGCCATATATGGCAATGAAAACATTTCAGAATCATGATCATATTCTGAAATCCTTTGTTTACATCCAAGTTGCTGAATTATTTTTGGGTGGTCGTAATGGACTCATTGGTCATGGTTTATTTTAGTTAATACTTAAGATTAATGCATTTCAGGTTGCCTTCAGATAATAGAGAGTTTATTGGCCTGATGATCGTATGTGAACTAACACTCTTTCTCGATTTTCATTTAATGATGAAGTTGTCTCTCTCCTACAGCAATGTTACAGCTGCATGGTAGTCATAAGTGCCAGTTCCTAGTACAACGTATAAAGAGGCTTGGTATCCTGTTATGTATTTGAACACAGTTTTACATTTATTGTGAGAGGAAATATCCCAAGAAGCAAGTATATTAGAATATTAGAAGACCATTGCAAAATTCTTTGTACAGCTTTTCTTTCCTTGGTAATCATATACAGTGATAGGACACTTTGTGCTACTAAACTAGATTGAAATAGTATGAATCTGGAGAATTATATTGCAGTTGTCACTTAGACATAGCCTTCTTTCTTTCTTTCTTTCTTTCTTTTTTTTCTCTCTCTTTTCAGCAATATTGATTTTCTTAAAAAAGGCCTTTTATGGTCATTCAGATTGTGTCCCAATAACATTTAGAATAACACAAGAGAAATTCCTTTTGGATTTTACTACATGATAGAATTGTGCATGTTTTTAGAGGCACATTTTACATTTTGAAACCTCCCATTTATGTGATTTTCCTCTTTTTATTTTCCCAAATTTGTTCTTACATTTCGCAAAGTATTAATAATATACCCTATATTGTCCGTCATGTTTCACACCAGTTTTTGTCCCCCAGGAAAATCGTGTACAGCGACCTGGAAGCTTTGACTCCTGAACAGTACATGAAGGTGATCACACGCAAACTGACTGACATCAAGGCCGTGCAGAGTCCCGAGCAGCGTGGAGCGTTGATCCAGGTGCTTGAACAGGTGTACAGGTTCACTCTTGGTTCATTTGCTGGTGGTTAGTATGATGCCCTTTTCCTGTTTACCCTTTTATGGTATCTGTTTTGCTTTATGTTACTAAATAACACTGAGATCTGGAGATATAATTTTTTTTTGGGGGGGGGAAATGTATGTATATATTTTATTAGCATCTTCCCAAAGATTTCAGTTTTATGCCATGATGTATGTAATTGCAACAATTTTTTTTCTGCAAAACCTTACAAGATGAAGATGATTTTCATTGAACTATATTCCATTATGTATCAATTTTGCTAATTATTGAGATCAGTATTAAGAAATTATGGGAGAGGAAAGCTAGTGCTAAGACAGGAAATTAGATTTCTAACATCTAAAGGTCAGAAAATCTCAAAATTTTAGAGGGTGAAAGTCTCTCTAACTTGTTGATGTTATTTCATTGCTTTTGCATAGGTGCAGTGCTTTCAAAAACACAAAATAAAATATTTTGTGACCTTTGAAAACTATGTGAGCATGGTAGATTAAGAAATAAATAGATAGATTTTTGAAAATGCATTGTTACAGAATAGTCTGTGTCTTTACTTTTACAATGTTTGTCTTTAGTTTGAAGAAGCAAGACAACCTTGTATTGTCTTTTCAGTTCAGATATCCAGGTAGTACCTCTGATTTTGATAAACTGATATATTTCTGACAGTGATTCAATTAAGCAAATCTATTTGTCACATTATAAAGAAGATCATTAGAATTAATCCGTCATATTGAAAGATTATGAATATTATTGATTTGAATGGAGAAAGAATATAAAAGATGATTTACCCAACACCCTGATTGAAATTTCACAGTAAGAGATCACAAAATGACAAATTAACTCGCAATTATCTTGGATGTGAAGATTCTGTAATCATAATTTCTCATTATTTTGCCATAGACAGTTAGGAAGGCGTAGGATTAACTAATGCAGTGCATTTTATATGGACTTTCTTTTCTTCTTATCTTTCCCCCTGTTGCAGCTGTTTGTACATTGATGTTTTAATTTCAGATATTTATGGCTTAAGTTTTAGCTGTTGGATGTCTTTATGGTTGATTAATTATATGAAATAATGTTTTAGATGTATTTGCCAAGGGGAATTATCAACAACTAATCAGAGTTGCTAATGGAATTTGGCTTCTTCAGCACTTACAATATAATGAAAGTAATTTTTGTGTAGAAATCATTGATGTAATTTCATTTAAAATCATAACAGGCTTGGTTATTTTACAGTATGTAGATATCAAGAAAATTTGATTTTACAAATATGTATTTGTTGAATAGTAAAGAAATGCCTTTTAACTCCTCAGCTGTTGGTGCTACTGCCGTGTATCCAATTGACTTGGTGAAAACGAGAATGCAGAATCAACGTACTGGTTCCTACATTGGTGAATTGATGTACCGCAATTCCTTTGATTGCTTCAAGAAGGTTCGTTGCGAGTGGTATTAATGCTTTATGTGAACTGATATGTAGCTAAAGAACAGTTTTTATTAAATGCTGTATGTTTATACTTTTCATTCTTTACGTCCTTAAAGTATACAATTTTTGTTTATCTCTTTTCTATATATAATCCCCCACTAGTATAGTTTAGTTTTTGTTTTTCCCCTATGCATATATTTATTTATTTATAGCCTCTATTTATTTATTTTTTTTCTTTTTTCTTCTATATATATTCACAAAGCTTTGGGCATTTTCAGGTGATCCGTCATGAGGGTCTCATGGGCTTGTACCGTGGCTTGGTGCCTCAGCTGATTGGTGTAGCCCCTGAAAAGGCTATTAAGCTCACCATGAATGATTTGGTCCGTGACAAGTTGACGGACAAGAAGGGAAATATCACCTTTGCAGGCGAAATGTTTGCTGGCGCTTGTGTGAGTACATAGTTGGTATTTTAGTTTTATTTTTTGATGTTATACGGTATTGTTTGGTTTAATGTTGCAAATATGTACTGAGTTTTGGTGACAAATTCTTTCAGGCTGGTGGGTCTCAGGTGATCTTCACCAATCCACTTGAAATTGTAAAGATTCGTCTACAAGTGGCAGGAGAAATTGCGACAGTTAAGAAGATATCGGCAATATCCGTAATCAAGGAGTTAGGATTTCTTGGACTGTACAAGGTAAGACAAAAGTCCTCTTCTTTTTTCTTGTAAATGGGAAGGGATAATTGAAGATTTGGTTATTTTCAGTTTTGGAAAGGGGGAATGGCATTCAAATGATGAAGCTTCTGTATGTGATGAGCAATATTTTATCCGCAGGGAGCACGTGCTTGTTTCCTGAGAGACATCCCATTTTCTGCTATTTACTTCCCTGTCTATGCACACTCGAAACAATTACTTGCTGATGAAAATGGTTACAATTCACCATTAACATTGCTGGTTGCTGGTGCTATTGGTAAGGGCCTTTTACGAATTTACTTCAACTCTTTAAGGTAGTGTAGGTGTACTGAGTCGTAAGAACATGGATTCCTGCCATTGGCTTTTTGTGATAGTGCTTTCTCTCGGAATCGGGGGCAGAAGCTGACAGACGTTGATTTTTAACATGTAATTAGAGGCTCAATGTATGATATATGATATGAACGAATATGGTATTGAACGCTTAGCTTGCTGTTACGGGCAGGGTTTTGATGAAAGCATGCTCCGGAAACTGTACCATGAATACTTGAGAAAAGTTGGCAATCCATGGTAGCGTTTACATATACTTCCTCCACGCTTTCCCACAGGTGGTGTCCCTGCAGCCTCTCTGACAACACCAGCTGATGTCATCAAGACACGTCTGCAGGTAGCCGCTCGTGCTGGCCAGACAACCTACAGCGGAGTGTTTGATGCTGCCAGAAAAATTTTCAAAGAGGAAGGTGGCAAGGCCTTCTGGAAGGGAGCACCAGGTGAGAAAATCTAACCCCCTCCCCCCTCCTCCTCTTCCTCTTCCTCTCAAAAAGATGAGGACGATTCACAAAAAGAATTGTAAATGGTGTGATGTGATGGATGGTTGTTCTTCCTATTGTTTTTGTTCAGGCATCTTGAATCAAATAAGAAATCAAGATGTTATCATGATTGCTATTTATGGTGGCGTTGCTTTATTGCCATTATTGTTTTTATTTGTTATTCTCATTCTTATTTTCTATTATTATTATTATTATTATTATTATTATTATTATAAATGTTATTATTATTGTTATTTTTGGTTATAATTTTATTTTCATTAGTGTTGTTTTGTCGTTGTTATTGCTATTGTTATCATCATCATCACCATCACTGTAATCTTCCTTTTTCTTTTTTTTCTTTGCTATTTTCATGTGAGCATCATCATCATCACATCATCCTTTTTGTCTGTAGACCATCAAATAAAATGGGAAATAATCAAGAGGGGAGAAGTTGACAAATGATTCTAGCAATAGCTCCCTTTTATGTAATCCTTGCATATTCTACCTTCTGAATCTATCTTGCCAGACTTTCTTCCTTAATTTGCATTTATTTGGGAAGCTGTGAGAGATTATATAGGATGTTTTCTATGCTTTGTATATTCCTGTGGGCCAAACAAATGTGTTGTATATGGAGCTACATTTTATAGACTTTATCATGGGGAAATAGATATTGGGATGTGATGAGACATTATTAATGCATCTGAATATGTGAAGTGTATTCCTTCATTGGCAGTAGGGATAGAAATATACAATAGTAGACAAGGAAAACATTTTGTGCCTTTGTGTATATGCAACCTCTTCTTTGTCCTAAGTAACTGAAGGGGAGAAATAATTTCTGTGACTCCTACATGTCTTTTACTTGAAATATGAGATGATGGAAGTGTATCCCTGAATGTAAAGGGAATGTTTCATACGACAGGGAAATTGTCTGGCTTGTATGGATAAATTGGCATTAATCAAAAGACCAGGGTAACTGTTTTGTAATGTGTATCCAGTTTGAGGTACATTAAGCTTTTTAGATTTCTTTTGTATTCAGTTGGGATTTGAAACACAAAACGAACACTCCCCAGGCATTGTCATATGATTCTCTAGAAAGGAGGGCGTCAGTGGATTTCTGTAAAAGATGTTATGTCAGGCTTTGGGAATGTTTTGATGTTTCTGCTGTCTTAGAAATTTGATATTGATGGATGAGGTTGATAAATATAAAGTGATAACTAATTGTTTGGGTCAAGATATAAGTCTGTGATATGTAAGAAGTGATCATGAATAAGGGAAAGGAAAAGTTCACTGGTCATATAGAGGTAACTGACAACTCAACGAAACTTTTCCCTTATGATCCTTGCATAGGCATTAACGGGCTGCTTTCTGACGAAGAAATTCTGGAATGCTTTTCCAAATCAGATAGAAAAGGAATTTTTCTATTTGAGATGAAGCTTGTCTTGTATCAACTTCATAGGTAAATGTAATTTATTGATGACTCTTTCCTTGAGATTCCCTTTGCATTTCTAGATGGAAACCCAGTGTGAGGCAACATTACACTATGTTTTAATTTTTCATTTGTGCCTAGGAACTCTCTCCCTTTACCTCATGGCCAAAGAGATGGGGAGACAGGGTGGTATGTTCGGTGAGCATTGACATGCATTCGTAGTGCCCTACACTGAAGATATGGTGTCAGTAGACTGGGTGGGGATACGCTGGGATTGGTAACCAACAGTTAGTGCTTGAATAAAAGACATTTGAGCTTTGTGAGTCAACTTTGCAGAATGTGGTTTTGACTACAGCCACTGATGTATAAATCAAGATTATGAAGGACGGATGGTGGGAAATTAGTCTTTTTTGATTGCATGTAATTTTAACAGCACTGAAGCCAGCCTACGTTGTCTAAATCCAAAATATCGCACTTTATTTACTTTTACTGAAAATTAAAAGAATCAGGATGTGGATGATAGAACACGATACAAGTTGGACCTCTCTAATCCAACTCTCCGTTTTTTTTGCCAGGTGTTGTACATTAATAACTTGACACCTTCCTATGTTAATAAAAAGTCAGAGGAAGACACCTCCACAAACTAGGTTTGTTGAAAGGCGAATTGATTACTTCTCTTCCAATAGACCTAGTTTTGTGTATGGTTTGTAGCCAAATTTTTGTCCATGGTCCATGGATCTTCATTTTTCTTTAGGTATTTACTGTTGTTTGTTAACTGTTATGAATTTTGGGATGTTATTGGGGTAATTAATTATTTTTTGTGGGGTCATTATCTATTTCTTATGCTGATTTGCGTATGAAATTCCACAAGATATGCTGGCTAAAGAAGGTGCATTATGCACTGTTTGTTTACGTATTTCTGTGATATTGGATTCGTCATATAAGGATGGTGGATTAGAGAGGCTCAACGGGTCATCCATATTGGAATTAATTGGGCTCATTTCACAGAACCTTCATTTTCTTTCTGTATAAACTAATCAGTGGTAAAAGGCAATCAATTTGTGGCTCCTACTCTTCATATTTAAAGGGGGGAAAATGGCCTTTGTTTATAGATCTATGGTGTTGAAAAGTGGCACGTACTGGGGTGGAAAAATCTGTATGTTTGTTTAATATGATAACAATTTTGTTATATCAAGAGTGATGTCTTTCCCAATGACACTTCTGTTTATGTGTATGACTGTAAAGATTGTAAGAGATTAAAGAAAGAGAAATGAAAAATGACAGATTAGCAGATTGCTTAAAATTTTTGGCATTGAACAATGCAAATATTCACACTAAGTGGTATAGATAAATTTAGATATTTAGAATATAGATTGATGGAGAAGCTACAGCATAATAAATTTTCAAAACTAGATGTTGATTAAACATAACAGAGGCAGTCACAATACAACTGACATTATGAAACATTCCCGCTTTGAAAATTGTATTATTTGGTCTGTAGATCTTAAGCTTTCCTCTGGGAATATATAAAACTGCATCCCCGGGCAAAACATTTAAGGTAGAGAAGTTACAGCAGGATTGTGGCAAAGGATGATCCTGTAGATGATTATTTTAATTTGACATTTCATTTTCAAATTCATAAATATTGATGAACTTCAGAGGTTTGTATGTACTTAGAGTTTGCAGCCAAGTGGTTGACCATATGATGGGGACCACTAACCATGATTTTCTTCAAAGGTTTGAGGTCGTGGGTTTGGGACCAGTTGGATAATCCATATGGTTTACATACACCTCACACAAATGGAATATTGATAAGGGAAACCTTTACCAAATCCCTTTATCATATTTTGTGTATGTGTGTGTGTTTATGTGTGTCCAAATGTGTACAGTTCTGGACTTATAGAAGTATATATATCCCAGAAAAACTTTTTAATTACATGTAAATTAATACCACTTTAACTTTACATCATTGAAGGTTAATCATAGTCCCAGCAGCTATGCGAGTGTACCATGAGAGACTAAAGGAGTTGTGTACACAACTTTATGAAACAAAATTTAAATGGATTTTGTTTTATTTAGAATTAATATTCGTATAGAATACAAGACCTATGGTGAAAATACATTGGATGCTCCGAGGACAGCATGGTAAAACTAAAAGTTAATTGTGTTCACTTGGTTTTATATATTTTATCTTACTCAGCATTGTTTTAATATATGCATCCTGACACTTAATACTTGGCAATGTTTCCAATTACCAGTGGACATCAGTTGTACTAGTTAGCTTTTTACAGATGATCCTCTTAGCTTGGAGAAGGCACACACGCACACGCACACGCACACGCACACGCACACACACACACACACACACACACACACACACACACACACACACACACACACACACAAACACACACATGCACACAAAAAAAAAAAAAAAAGATTCATAACCACTTCATATCACAGTAGAAATCACTTTTTAAGGGAGAATTTGTCTGTGATATGTATTGCCAAGATGTCGGTAAGTATAGAAAGAAGTATGATGATACATACATTTGAAGGGAAGTAGTTTTCTCTGTACTTTCTGTTAACTTAAAGGTGTAAAGATACTGACTCACAGAACAAGTTTAACCCTATGATGACGGTGCGTCACGCCCGTGTGACACGGCTAAATGCCCGATGACAGGGCGACACACCAGTGTGACGTTCCCGATGCAATATTGCATAGGCCTGGCGTAGGGGGTTTCCACTTATCGCCGGGCCCGTCAGGATTGGGTTTAAGTATAAATAAAGCTGACATGAATCAAGATTAAGGTGGACAGCAGGTGGATCAAAGTACTGACATAGAAAAAAATTGTTACAGATGTATGGATTTAATTATTTATTTGTTTATATATTTATTCATTTTTTTAAATAATAGATTAGTGTGTTGATAAGGGAGTATTAGGGGCTAACATGCATATACATCATCAATATTATGATTATTGATGAAACACTAATATTAATAATGTTATTTCCATTACTGTAATAATTATTATCAAGATTGCTAGTACTCTTATCATTTAATTCTTTATTCATGGGGGAAGGATAGCCTTTATATGTGACTTTTGTTTAAAAATGTGATGAAGGAAGGGAACCCTAACATTTTTTTTATTATTATTATTATTTTTTTTTTTACTTTGCTGACTGTGAAGAGTGGAGCCTTATGTATTTCTAATTGCCTTGTGTTTTTATATTGAGTCAATAATACAGTAGTTGTCCTTTTTTGTTTCATGTCGCTATAGTCTACTAGTATAATATTTAATGTTAGTGGTGTTCTGAGGAGAATGCAGGTCCTTGCATTCTTGTGTGCTCAGGATTTTGAACAAGTGTCCTGTGGAAGTGGCACTTGTTTTTGTTTTTTTTATTCTAACAATATGTAACATGTTAGTCACCATAAAAGGTTATCATAGGATAAAATTGTTTTCCATTTGACAGATTTCAACATATCTATCTATCTCTGTGTTTCTTTATGTGTATATACTGATTTATGTATGCATATATTGATAATCATACAGTGGATCATTGGGATAAATAAATTATATTATTAATGATCTGCTATGTGATTGCAGTGGCTGAATGAGTTTGAAATGCTTTTTCATGTGACTACTTGCAAGTTTTGTCAATTTCATAGTAATTTAAGTAGTGAGGAAGTTTTGTTCTTTGTCTTTTGTTTAACTAATTATATCTCCTGGGGGGTCATAGTTAAATCAGTTATTAGCATTCATATACTCTCATAGCAGGGTACTTACGTATATTAAAACCTATATGTATTTAATGAAATAACTCAGAATATAAAGGAATAATCTACTTGTCATGTATTAATGTAGTTTAGATCCTAGAAGATATATATTCAAAGCATGGACAGTATAGGTATACCATTAAAAAGATGTAGTTACCATCATCTCTTGTCATGGGCCCTCAGAGGAAATGCCACGTAACACAGAAGAAAAAGATGGCGTTCATTGTCACTGAGATTTTCCTCTCTACGTCCACAGCTCGTGTGTTCAGGTCATCCCCGCAGTTTGGTGTTACACTGGTGACTTATGAAGTTTTGCAGAGACTCTTCTATGTTGACTTTGGTGGCAGGTATGTTTTAGAGTGATTCGGTTTCTCGTCTTTGGTGATATTCTTCACTCCAGGATCAGTAGCAGGATGATCTTTAAGAGTAATTCAGAATTTAGGATTGAGATAAAAAGTGACAGCACAGAGAGACTTCTGTTCAGCCTCTCCCAATATCCAGTGTGACAGAATATATAAAGACACCTGTTCCTTCTTTCCTCCACAGTCGTCCAACGGGCTCGGAGGCCCAGCTCCCCGCCTCAGCTGCAGATCTGCGTTCGACCAACCCAGACCACGTCGGAGGATACAAGGTTGCCGTTCCTATCTTTAGAGGCATTGAATCAAAGTTTGGCCTCTTCCTTCCTCGTTTCGCGTGAAAACAGAGAGATAGAGATAATGTGTATATTTTGGGGTGTAGTTAATTATTTTTTAGAATTCTGTGCTCTGATTTTACTATTTATTTTATATAGCTGATAATTTAAAGAGAGAGAGAGAAGACGAATTCCTTTTAAATATTACCTGTTTTAATATTTATGACATGTTCTTACAAATGATTTTACAGAAAGTCTGGGAATAGCAAGTTATGTTCATGATGTGTATATATATGTATGTATAATTTTTCTTTCTTCATTTTATTTTTTTCTTGTTTTCATCCTCCTTGAAAGTAAAGTTTCTGAAAATGTGGTTCAGATCTTTGAGACGTCATTCATGTTTTACGAGGAGTAAGAGGCAACTGTTGGATGTTTCCTATTCATGTAATATGATCAGCGGCAGAAATGTAAACGATATTGAAATGGAAGTCAAAAAAAAGAAGTAAAAAAAAAAATAATTTTTTTTTATTCCTTATAATGTTAGGAACTGGAATGAACTTAATAGCACCTCTATGTGATTCATATGTACAGGGTAGTGTCAAAGTAGTTGAATTTTTCCTTTCATATTCTTAGGACACTATAAAGATGCAATAGAAATCCAAAAGCTTGTTCCACTGCAAAGTGTACTTGAGCCATCATAATATTTGTATAGATCAGTTACCATGGCTGGGTTTGAGTTTCATGTGTGGTCAAATATGTCACTAGCAATGTACATAGGGTTTTGTGCTGTGGCCCAGTTATTATGTGAAATAGATACTCAATTACCTTTTGGAAATAATTGAAGTTGTTATCCGAAATGCCTTTTACGTGAATGCATGTAGCCTTGATTAGTAGCGGTAGGCTTCATATCTGAATTCTAGTAGATTGTTATGAATGTAGATTAATTAATGAGATCTCCTAAGGCATGTGTGATAACAGCGGGCTTTGAAGAGCGTTAAAATAATTATACATGTGAAAGGTTGGTTTTGACATCGTAATTCTGGATATCACCAATTCACTGGACCTTGAATGACTGGAACACTGAATTTTTAAATAAAGATGTTTGTTTGCATTCTCTTAGCTGTACCAGTATGCTAAAATATGACCTAAAGATGTAGAGCACACTGTAGTATTGAATTTTCAATTGAAAATGTATATGAACTGAACTATGGCAATAATCTGTAGATAAAAGATAAAATCAATGGCAACTCTTGTACAGCTGTATATGTACAAAAAAGTGAGTTATCTGTTGGTAGAGGACTTATGAATACAGACTTTGAAATAGGAATAGGCCTTAACCCACGTCAGTACCAAGCTCATCAGAGCCCTAATACCTTACTAATTTCATATTGATCATGTTGCGTTATATATATATATATATATATATATATATATATATATATATATATATATATATATATATATATATATATATATACACACATACATATTTATAGATATACATATACATATACATATATAACTTACATACATACATTCATACATTTACAGTTAATTCAGATAAGAATGCCTTTCCATATTTCTCTTTATCAAACACAAACTACAACCCAGTAAAAAAAACAGTAACAATAATCATTAGATGATGAACTGTTTTAGCTATTTAAAAAAGTATTGGAGGATTTGTAGAGAAAATGCGAAGAATTCTTGTGTGTTGGAGGAGTGTGGTCCATTCCTTTTGCAGAGTCTGTGCATTGGGACTTTCCTTAATGGTACTGCGTGGAAGGATGTAGAGTCAATCAGGTTGCTCAGGTTAGTTACACATTTCATTGACAAGATCTGCTAATTGCCAAAATGATATTGATGTTTGTACAGGTATATATGGCTGACAAAGCTGACGTATGTATACCACTTTCGTTTAAACAAATTCTAAGAAAATGTATTTGTGATTCGATACAATATTTCTGTTGATTTATAGCATGGTGTATTTATGTTGTGCTGCTTCTATTTGGATAGAATGTCTAGAAATTAAATGTAATTGGGCCAGGTATTTGAGCCACATTCTGTGAGGAAATGACATCAATTATGTAGTATTAGACATGTTTACCTTTTTTTTCCAAAATTATTCAGTCAAAGAACAATATTAAAGATATGGGTATCACCAACACATATTCAGATATCATGTTTCACTTTGTTTCTAGAAAAATTCTGAGATAGGAAAGAGTTATTCAGAAGCTCTAATCTTCAAGAAAGTTGCATGGAGAAGTGTACAGTCAGGCTTAAGATGACTAAAAGTTTTTGGAATGATATGAGTTAATCATTTAATAACTTGATATGAAGTTAAATACCGATACGGTAATTAAAGGACACCAGAGAACCTTCCTTATACAAGCATGATTGTTATTCATGAGATATATATAACAATGAATGAAGTTTATCTGAACTTGAATCAAACAGCAATTAGGTCACTCAGTAATTTATCTTGGCACTAAGAACTGGAGGGCCAAGACTATCATCATATGCCTATCAATAACTTAGCATGTCATATAAGTTACGAATATAGATATCCCAGCACACTGCGTTGTTTCCCGAACAAGCATGAAGGGAACTCATCCACGAAGGAGATGGCTGATCACGTGTGCTAGATTTACCTCGTGGTGTAACGTTTCTCAGTGGCCTCCCGTCCCAAAGCTGGCCGTGCCTGTTGTCCCATGTTGAAAATGGCCACTACTCCGGAGACTTAGTCATTGTTGAATATTTTGTTGGTTCTTTCATGTTTTTCTTCCATAGGTGTAGGAAACAATGTCATAATATTTGATAGAGGAATGAGACCGTCATTGTATGCACTGGTATAATAAGGATTTGAGCAGTCATATGATAATGGAAGTCTGAGAACAGCCAGAAGTATATTCCATTAATAGAAATACAGCTGAACATCATTAATAACTCTCATTTATGCATTAGGGTTGTTACGTAGTATTGACAAGAAATAGCATAATATTGTATTGGATCTAAGAATTACATCCAATCTGGTTTTTGATAAATATCTGTTAAAAATAACCATGTCCACAATTTCTGTTTCCAGACAATAATGCTCACATTTGTATAGATTTGGAATTTTAATGTATTTTTCATATTTGTTATGTAATGTGTGTGTGTGTGTGTGTGTGTGTGTGTGTGTGTGTGTGTGTGTGTGTGTGTGTTTGTGTGTTTATGTGTATGTGTATGTGTGTGTGCATAAATATGTTTATATAAATACTCAAACATAGATATACACATATGTACCTATGTACATACATACTTACATCCATAAATACATACAGCCATACTTACATGCACACACTCATTCGTACACACACACACACACACACACACACACACACACACACACACACACACACACACACACACACACACACACATCTCTGTTTTGAATATTTTTATTTTGAGCAAAATGACAGAAAGTCTTATTGAAGTACATATTTATTTCAACTTCATGAACCTTTGCAAACACATAAAGAACTGGAAAACGAATTTAAATATTTGAAGACAAACTCAAAATGTGGGATTTATGGTATAATTTGATAAATAAAGGAATTAATACTTGTGAAAAAGAAATGACAATTAAGCCTGAGCACAAAAAATAAATAAATAAAATAAATAAAGACGAAATACCAATATGCTGTAAATAGCTGTTATTGTTGTTCAAGGACATAGCATATACTTGCAATGCTATCACATTTTGTGATTATAATAAAAGTGAACTGAATTGTGCTTGTTTTTTATTCCTATTACTCCAAGCTTTTAAAAGATTTAACCTTTAGAAAGATTTTAATATGATGTGTCCTTTTGGTGAAGTGTCATCTAAGGTAACACTGAAAATACAGATATACGATATAAAAGTATAATGCATTTGATCACTGTATACTGAAGCCGTTGCATTGTTAAGGGTTGGTGTGCTGCCGCCTTGATTGTTCTATGAACATGAACAGCCGCAGATCAAAATCAAAGAAGAAAAAAATCTCGTATCTCATGTTTTAAAAGCCAGCCTTTGAACCTGACCAGAGCCTTGGGGTTATTTCACTCTGAAATAACTAGAGAATAGTGCACTTACAACAATTTCTATATATATATAAAAAAAAAAAATATATATATATATATATATATATATATATATATATATATATATATATATATATATTATATTATATATATATATTTGAGACATGCAGATAAAACACACTCATAATCATGCTTAGATTGCAAACAACCTCCATGTACCCTGTGCTCTCACATACGTTTGCAGGAAGCCTAAAATGAGACTCGTAAACACATTCCGAATTGTGAAAACCCCGCCCACCGTCAGGCTGCTTCAAAATCCGGGTCTTCTACGGCACACTGGATGTATATGAATGCGGTACTCGAAACTAATTATGACTGTAAAGATTTTTAAAATCACGTGTTAAGGTTATCCGTATAATTAATGTGAAGAGGAATTATAATGAAACTAGGCTATTCATGCCTTATACTGTCTATTAAATCACATAATAACTCAACACATACAAAAATAACTTCTTATATATATCTTTCATAGCAATCACTCTGACACTCATAAGATTTCTGTCTTCACTCTTCTTTCTTCTTCGTTGAGAGTCGGTCGTGACGTCTTGAACAATCATGACCTGAACATCCGGTCTGGAGTTCCGGTCTTTGAAGTCAGCCTTAGAACTCAGTCTTCAAACTCAGTCTTCAAACTCAGCCTTTGAACCCGCTCCTGAGAATTAACTTTACTTTAGGAACGTGTAACAGAGATTAATCAACAATTTCACTAACATCTTGTGAGACATAACATCGAAAGTTTTCATTAAATTTGTCATAGTCACAGGTTCAAAAACTGATAATAACTTATCCCTTTATAAGTTAAATTTAAGTTTCACTGTTAATATGAAACTTTTGCAATACATCTTGTTACACATAATTACTACCAGTAACAGTATAATACGTAATTCAAGTACTATCTTATCAATGTGTTTTATTATAACAATCTATGGTTTCCCATTGCTGGCGTAACATAAATGAGCACTTACTTATAACGAGTTTAATTTGGTAAACTCGGAATGAGGGGAATTCACCCTTATGGCGAGGAAGATGGCGTCTGAGGCAAGATTTACCAGAATAAGTCTCCCTATTATATATGTATTTCTTTGTGGCATTTATCATCATTATCCCTCTCTCTATATATTACACAGTCACTAAATGAAATAAACTACTCTTACCTCAGCTAGGACAGACATAATCTCCTGCTCGTGTTCCCATCGGCTCGCCTAATGTCACCTTGCTCCAGGCGTAACCAGGTCACTCACTTGACCACAAGGGTCCCTTTGTGTGACGTCATTCATGACACGTCACCATTTTTACACAAAACGTTGGTTCTCTTCTCTAATTTTCGTAATGTTATCGATACTCTAAAATATCTTATCCAGAACCATGTAATTCATGATATCACCTTTCTTTAATTAGTTATTGGCTTTCAAATATACCGCTACTGGTGTGCGTTTTAAACATTTTATGACAGCACGTTTTCTGTTTTATGGGTAACCTCAGTAGATTACAATTCTATGTTTTTTTCTTAAAATAATTCTTATTATACACCCTTACATAACTTTCGTACAATTTAATTGGGTTTAGTCTAAACCAAGGGATACTTAATATTAATCACACAGATACTCCATATATATATATATATATATATATATATATATATATATATATATATATATATATATATATATATATGGTATATGGCAAGATATATATGTAACAAAATAGAATATGAAAGATACAAATTATATTGATGATTGCATTATATAGAATACAACAGAAAAAAAACTTACATATGCAAACAATATTTACTAGCCATAACAACAATGTCAGCAAACATCACCTATAAATTCAACTAGTTATGGCAAGGCTACATCAAATACATTAAACATGTCGCTCTGAGGACTGGACAAGGCCTCGAGAAACCGATTACATAAGTACATCACACGACAAAAAAGTTGATCACATGGTTACACAATGGTTTCATCGGCGCATTAAGAGGTGTCAGAGAACTTGGAAAGGCACAATAAGCTAACTAAATACAAATGCATATAAAAATAACATTAGATACACAATTACAGTAAGAGAGATTGTGACTGGTCCTTCTCTAATGACTTAATCAAATCTCTATAAAGTACATTTTCCCGCTGCCTTGGACGTCCAAAAACATCTAATTGGGATACTGGGATCCGAGACATTGAGTCTGCAACACGTTTCCTTGCAACGGGTGCGTAACGAATAACGCGATTAATTAAACTCTAGCAATGTGTCAATCCACCTAACCTGACAACCCAGCAAGAAGGTAGCACAAGGGCCTATGATCTCTCAGGACTTCGATATCGTAACCCCAAATCAGTTCTCTAAAAGGCTTCAGGGCCCAAACAACAGCTAAAGATTCTAAATCGGTTACACTGTGACGTGTCTCGGTTGAGTTGAGCTGTCTGCTTGCAACTGCAATCGGGCGAAATCAACCGTTTGTCTTCTGCACGAGGGCTGTTCCTTGGCCTAAATCTGAGGCTATCTGTGCCTAATGTGAAAGGACTAATTAAATCTGGGAAAACGAGATAGGGAGTCTCGGCGAGGAGTGGACTTCAAGCTGTCAAATGATTTCATTTGATTGTCAGACCAAATGAAGGGGACATCTTTTGCAGACGAGTGAGTGGAGAAGCAATGTGAGCAAAATTCTTAATGAAGGGTCTGTAAAAAAACAGCAAGACCAAGGAAGGACTTAACTTGCTTTGTATCTCTAGGTTTGGGAAAATTCAATATATCATCTACCTTCTTGGAGTTTGGGGTAAGACCTTTAGAATCTATAGTGTGAGTTCGTCCTCAGACGGCGGTGGCAACGGCGTGGTGGACGTCAATGGTCATGGAACATTTGCTAGGGGTCACTTGATCAACATCGGCCGTGTCTGGCTCGGCAGCGGGCACGCGACAAAACTTCGAATCAACATCATGCACACTAGGTGATGTGAGGACAGAGTGACAACCAGAGCGAAGCCACACTTGAAATTGAAATTGAAATAGTTTATTTGGTCAAAAAGTATTCAGATACAGTCATATACATTGTTTAGTTCTGACCTAGCTTTTTTGGTGACGTGTTGCACCTTAAAAAGCTTACAAATTATACACTATCTATGACATTAAAACATAGGATTCTAAAAATAAAAATACATTAGAAATCAACAGTAAATAGTAAATAAGCATTGGGAAAAAATATATATATACACATAAATATATACATACACACATACACACACACACACTCATATATATATATATATATATATATATATATATATATATATACATATATATATATATATATACTTGGCGGGGGGGGGGGGGCAGGTCAGTTTCTCTAACAACATTCAAATTTGCACCGCCGGCTCCGTGACTGAGCTGGGGGGGGGGGGGGTGGGGGGGAGGCCTGCTAGGAGTACAAATACCAAGTTTATCTCAATTAACAGAAGGAAAGATGCTGATTACACTACTAGAATCTATAAAAGCGTGAACGTCTCTTACATTAAGATAAGTGGGCAAGAAGGGGGGGGAGCACCGCATGACGGTATATCACTGAACGTTTTTACAATTGCTAGACAGGCACCGAAGTTGAAAGTTCATCCTGATCATGAAGACGAACTGCTAAAAAAATAAAATTACTGGGGGACTGATGCTAGCGCAGCCTTGGCTTGACGTACGAGGTCAGGGAATGAGCGACACGCATACCATTTGTGGCCTACGATTCGATGGAAGGGGCAATATGGTTCGTCTCGACAATCACGAGCCAAATGCCCACTACGGGTACATTGATTGCAAGTATCTGCAGTGGGTAGCCAGGCATAACCGTGGCGGCGCTGGCGGGATCTTTCATGGTTTGTGTCGCAGTCTGGAGAGCGAGATGACTTATCGGCAGAGACCGGGGCTTGTTTCATGTATTCATGGAGTTCCGGAATCATATAGCACGTCTTGTAAAAAGCTTCAGTTGTATCCGCTACATCTGGAGGGCTGGTGTACAGTAGCGCCATCGTTTCCGCACAGTCAGAAGGCAGACTAGTAATTAAAATATATTCCATTAGAAAGGCCAAAAATTCCCTTCGTATGGGCCATATAGCGGCGTAAAGACCAGCATAGCGGGTACTATTGCTTAATACAGTCATGAAATCTCTAAAGGCTATTCTGATCTCAGCTCTCAAATATAATAGATCGCGGCGAGAGAGACTCTTCGGCTTCAACTCCAATAGGTGAGCAAAGTGTAGCCAGCCGTGAGGGTCAAAACAAGTAGCGAAATCTTTCTTAAACGCATCCCAAGGGGCAGGGCCATTCTTATCAATACTTCTAAAAAGATTATTCACTTTAGGCACACTCATGTCAGTGAACTGGACAACATGTTGCATGCATTTATTTTGAAAGGCAGGTGAATACGAGTTTATTTCCGGCTCGGTGGAAGATACATAGGACTCTGTGTTTCGAAGCACTGTTGATGGCAAGATGGCGGTCTTTCCATCGAACTTGGTGGCGGAAAGGCGGGAAACAGAGTCCATGGTTGTGGGACGGTGATGACGGGGTAAATTGTCAAGATATAGCTTGGATATTTATGGTAGAAAGGGGTGGCAGTGACAGGCGTGGGTGAGGAAGCAGGAGTTAGTGAGGGTGGTGTGTTGTTAGCAGAGGGTACCGGTACGTGCGTTTGTGCGTGTGCAGCCTACGAGGGAACAGTGTGTTCAGTGTGTGTAGTATTTGTCTAGTGTTTTGCGTGTTGAGTGGGATGCCTGAAGTGTGAGCATTTGCTTCATCAGCTAGGTTTCTGTTTCTTAAAACAACATTACTCTTGACAACAGGGTGTTTAGGCGTAGGAAAATGAGGAAAGAATTATCAGTATGACTGAACTCTGAAGAGCGGGAGCGAGTGGTGTGGAGAGTGAGGGAGGGAAATCCGTTTTCTGTGGACGGGGAGACTGAGCAAAATTTGTCATACAGGAAAAAACCCTAACATATAATCCTGACTAGAAAAAAAATTGTGCCTTACCAAGAGACTCTGACTAACCTTGTTGTTCGCTGTCGTCTGATGCACTTCTGAAGGGAGAACTGGTACGACAGCGGCGATTTCCTTTACGTCTGTTTGCCTTTTCACTGGAGTCTCAGACTTTCAGCTTGAGGTTGGGCAAGACTGGGCCTATAATTCCAACGTTGGGCGTGCCCGGGCGCCTTCAATAAATGTAAAGATGCTAAAAGATGACACACTTAAGTGGCAGTGTGTGCGTAAGGATGATGACACGCTGAAATGGCGGTTGCGTGTGAAGCAAATTCTTCCGTAAGCGGCTCTGCGGCACGGTGTTCAACAAGGGAAGATACTCTGTAACTTGAGGTATTTAGCCGACTGCCTCTAGCGATATTCGTGGCTTGTACAGATAACTCGTCAAGGGCACGAGAGTGGGAGATCGTAGCCCGTCGCTGGCACCTCTGAAAGCGTGAGACGTGAGCGGTCAACTACCAATGCGCTGAGTCGCTTGCTCGATCAGCAGGGTTCGGCGGCAGAGAGGGTCTGGAGGCGACACTCACAACACAGAGTGTGTGAAGTGCCAGACGAATCTTCAGAGTAACAGCGTTTTATTCTTGAGTAGCTTCGCGGTACAGCGTGTTGGGGTTCTGCCTTATGCGGGGACTGATCCTTCTACACTAGTCTAAACAAAGGGGGGAGGGGGGCCTCTGAAGATGACGTCAGAGGTAGGGCGAGGCGTAGGCTCTCCCTCCTTCCACTCTCTCTCTCACTCTTTCTCTCTCACTCTTTCTCTCCCTCTCTCTCTCCCTTTCTCTCTCTCTCTCTCTCTCTCTCTCTCTCTCTCTCTCTCTCTCTCTCTCTCTCTCTCTCTCTCTCTCTCTCTCTCTTTCTCTCTCTCTCTCTCTCTCTCTCTCTCTCTCTCTCTCTCTCTCTCTCTCTCTCTCTCTCTCTCTCTCTCTCTCTCTCTCTCTCTCTCTCTCTATATATATATATATATATATATATATATATATATATATATATACATGTATATATATATATATATATATATATATATATATATATATATATACATATATATATATGGATATATATATATATATATATATATATATATATATATATATATATATATATATATATATATTTATATTCACACACACACACACACTCTCTCTCTCTCTC
>BOPN01001529.1:202500-220000 GCA_017312705.2 Penaeus japonicus
TATTTTTCCTATTAAGGTTCTGGAGTGAGATCTAAATCCTTGATAATAATCATTTTTGCATTGATCGGTTGCAATAGGGAATTATTCTAGTGTGCATTTATTACTTTCAATCCATGGCAACCGTCTATAGTGATTATAGTTTTGGGAATTAGAGTGGAGTGATGCCATGTCATCTCAGTGACACTCCTCATCTGTTGGGGCTCTGGCAAAGGCCAACAAGTCACTGTGTTCCTAATAGCGAGGTTTTCTTTTTTTTTTATTTTGTTGGAGTGTTGGTAGGGCGGAGGCCATGGTGGTTGTTTGTATTTATTTTGATGTGGTAGTGCTTGTTAGTTGGAGTGATGTTGGTTCTTGTGGGATTTTTGTAGGGTTGTATATGAGGAGGATTGTGAAGGGGGCGTGGTCAAAATTGTGAAAATAAGAGTCTTGTAAATTCGGGAAAAGACGCAGCTCTTGTTCTTCGGTGTTTGACTTGTTTTTGGATTAAATAAAACAATTTCAAGTTAATCTGTTTTATTGATAATTGTTTCTGTCAAGAAATTATTTGATATTATAAATAAAATAATGAAAAAGCAATCCAGACAATTGAGAGCTTGACGGTTATATTTAATGTTGGATATCTTGTTTATTGTGACAGAAACCTGTTTAATGAACAGTGTTCCATAAAGAAGGCCTAAAGATCTTTACTAATATTAGGTTTTAAGTTTTTTTTTTTTTTTTTTTTTTTTTTTTTTTATTGGTATACTTTATGCCCTTACCAGCTGTCTAGGTTTGATTGGGATGAAACTCCTATAAATGCGTACTAGATATTGCAAATACTCCATTGATGATTTGAACCTCTTTTGGAATTGATTAAAAAAAATCATTAAGAACATACCCTAGAATATATTTTTTAGAATTCAACATTGGTTGATTTAAGAAGGTGTAACTTTAGTCATTTTCAAAGATTTTTAGAACGTGATGTAGCGTAGGGTTCCATTATTAAAGCCCCGTTGGTATCTGTGTGTAGCCAGGGCAAATAACATTAGAAAAAGTGATAAAGATACTACAAAATAAATCAAAAAATTAATTGGAGATATTCTTCATGCATGTTTGTTCTGGTCACTAATCCATTTAACTAAAAAACAAAACACAATTGTCAAAGTCGCATCTTTAAACAAGAAATAAGCCAACCTCTCTTGATCTCGTATGTTTTCCATTGCTTTCCACTAATGATTCTTGCATTTTTTATTTGACTCAGCACTATGAACAGTCCGAGAATGAAGAGCTCGCGTCTTGTGCTGTTCATGGCCGGAGCGAGTGTCATACTGATGCTGATGTACATTCACCTTGTGAGGGAGGTGTCTGAACTACAGAGCAGTATTAGATCCTACCGTGAGTATTTTTTATCGGCCTGTTGCGGGAGTGAATGTACGTACGAAATAGTTGTAGTCTGGGGTTTGTAGAAGGTTGTTCGAAGTGTAATTGTGATGCGTGGGTAAAGCTGTATGAATTTCTAGATTCGGGGACTGGCATACCTTTGCATTTGTATTTGTTGGTGAGTGATATGTACAAAAAGAGGTTTTAAAAAAGTGATAGAACAGCTTTAGAATCAACTGGGATTCCACCCCCATCTCTTAGGAATGTGAAGATAAGTATCCATATATCATGAACAATTATGGAAGTTGGAGTCAGGTTGACTGAAAGGACAAATTTGCTCAAGTCAGATATGCAATGAGATTCAATTGATTTTCAGGATGTTGCCTCACTTTTTTTTAAAGAGAAGAAAAATAAAGGAGAGAGAGAAAGAGAGAGAGAGAGAGAAAGAGAAAGTGAGAAAGTGGGAAAGTGAGAAAGTGAGAAAGAGAAAGAGAGAATAGGTGTTTTTCTTGAAGTTTGATCAACCATTATGGCTTTACAGGAGCGTTCGGTTCTCTCGGACTAGGGGGATCTCCGAACGGGAATAATGTGCTGGACCCAAACAGTCTGCTGATCATCTATAACCGTGTGCCAAAGACCGGCTCAACGTCTTTCATAGGGCTGGCTTACGACCTGTGCTCCAAGAACAAGTTCAACGTCATACACATGAACACCTCGAAGAACGCTCCAACGTTGTCCCTAACAGACCAGGTAAAGGGCAGTTAATGATCACTGTTGGTTCATTGTTATGACTAATTGTGTACTAGATTTATAAAATTCACTTGTTATTTTTCGAAGATGGAACAAAATGAAAAGTTGTTGAATAGTGAAATTATAGTAAAATCGTTCCTGTCATCCATATGACCAAGTGATATTGATGTAATGAAATTATTTTTTTATTTTATTTTTTTTGAGAACTCTTTTGTTGTTTTAATTTTTTTGCTATTATTATTATTATCATTATTATTATAGTAATTATTATTATTATTATTATTATAATTATTATTGTTATTGCTATTATTATTATTATTATTATTATTATCATTATCATTATCATTATCATTATCATTATCATTATCATTATCATTATCATTATCATTATCATTATCATTATCATTATCATTATCATTATCATTATTGATCTTTTTATTAATATCATAATTATTATTATTGCTATTATTATTACTATTATTATCATAATTGTTATTATTGTTACTGTTATTGTTATTATAAGTAGACAGGAGGTATGGATTCCTCCGGATTATAATTCTGCAGAAAATCAACATGACTTTAATTTCCAAATCAGTGACAAAAGTGGATTTATATGATGAACAAATCCTTTTCTCAATAATAATGCAATTAGATTAGCAGGCAGAAGTGAGGTGCTGCAGTTACAAATTTTATTTTTTTATGGCGTTGGTATTAGGAATATCTTAACCAATTGATTTTCAGTCATATTGAAATATGTATAAAATGAAAACCATCTTATATATATGATGGACAATGTAGATGAAGCAGATCAGATTTTTATTATTATTTATTTTTTTTATAAATTTGTTCTACCTGTAAAAATAGCTAAAAAGGCGAGAGAAGAAGGAGTTATAAAACGTTTCTTTACACTTGTTTTCAGATGCGGTTTGTCTACAACATATCAAACTGGGTTGAGAAAAAGCCGGGGATTTATCATGGACACATTGCATACTTGGATTTTAATAGGTAAGTTTTTTGTTTTTGTTTTTGTTTTTGTGTGTGGTGTTTCTTCAAGTACGTACCTACCCTCGTTCTTTTCTACCCTCCTCTCGTTCTTTCTTTTCTTTCTTTCTTTCTTTCTTTCTTTTCTTTCTTTCTTTCTTTTCTTTCTTTTCTTTCTTTCTTTCTTTCTTTCTTTCTTTCTTTCTTTCTTTCTTTTCTTTCTTTCATTCTTTCTTTCTTTCTTTCTTTCTTTCTTTCTTTCTTTCTTTCTTTCTTTCTTTCTTTCTTTCTTTCTTTCTTTCTTTCTTTCTTTCTTTCTTTTCTTCCTTCCTTCCTTCCTTCCTTCCTTTCCTCCTCTCAGTCTATATATCTATCTAATCTATCCAATCTATCCACATGTCTGTCTGTGGCTATATGTAATTATATATGATATATCTTGTATATAAAACACATGCATGTGTGTGCCCATGCACACACTTGTGCACACACATACGTACACGTGTGTACAAACTTGTGCACACACATACGCACACGTGTGTACAAACTTGTGCACACACATACGCACACGTGTGTACAAACTTGTGCACACACATACGCACACGTGTGTACAAACTTGTGCACACACATGCACTCACACATGCACTCACACATGTACTCACACATGTGCACACACATGTTCACACACATACACACACGCACACGCACACGCATGCACACATACACACATGCACACATACACACACACACACACACACACACACACACACACACACACACACACACACACACACACACACACACACACACACACACACACACACACACACACACAAATGCACACACACGCCTGTGCACTCACATGCACACAGACATGGACATGCACACGGACACACAATTGCATACACACTTGCAATTAATCTTGTGTAATTGCACATGTGTAGAGGCACATGCACTGGCACTAGTACAGGCACAGGCACGTGCAGGCACAGGCACTGGCACAGGCACTGGTGCAGGCACTGGTGCAGGCACTGGCATAGGCACAGGTACAGGGACAGGCACACCCACACCTACACCCTCAATCACACCTACACCCCCCTCACACACACAGATATATTCACCCAAGTGCATGTAAGGGGGTACAGTACCCAAAGATATCTAAGATTATAAAAAAAACATTAGGTCTATTAGGTCATCTTAAAAGGACTCTGTTCCTGACTCAGTCCTCTTGTCCAAAAGTAAATCCACTTTTAGAAACCTTGCTAGAGCTCTCCATTGTGGATTTTGTCCAAGGCATCTGGTGATTTTTGTTCTATTTTATGTTCCGTCTGCCATCAGCAAAATAATCAACAGGTTTTGGCTAGAACATCTTGATGATTTTTTTTTTTTTATAGTTCCCTTGACCAGAAAGAGAAACGGTTTACCGATGTTGATGGGGGTGAAATAAAGATCACCAGAGGCCTAGGACGAACTCAGAAGAGTTTCAGAAATGTTTCTAACTGTGAAAAATACCTTAAGACGAGTGCGTAGTGACAGCAACTAGAATTTCCAAGTTGTGATGCCTAATAGAAAACATATTTTCTTAATAATTATGGTTCTTTTAGGTAACCCCCCTTTCTTGGGAATATAGATATGTATATACACTTGTTGATACTATTGGGAGTGAACGTTTAATTTTGATTTTTTGCTGTTTGAAGTTAGTATTGATGTTATGGTATACCTTGAAGAATTCAAAAGCTAATATGGCTGTAAAAATGAAGGTCTTATATACATGATGTTTTGAATGTAATTTATGTTTTATGTGACTAGGAAGGATAATGATCTGCAAGCTACACTTTTTCATTGATATATATTTGTAGGATATTTCTGTCAATTGTAACTGACTCCTCTGAAAATGAATTTGCTAGGTTTGGTGTGAGTAGACAGCCGCTGTACATCAATATCATCAGAAAGCCTTTGGATCGCCTTGTCTCGTACTATTACTTTGTTCGGTATGGGGATGATCTGCGGCCATATCTCATACGTAAAAGGATGGGTGATAAGATGGTAAGCACTGAGAGAATCCTGCAGGAATTGCTGCTGTGCATGTTGTATCATTAAGACTGTAATTTACTGCAAGCAGCTATGATGCTTTTGATGTAAGATAGGCTGCATTCTCATTTAACCCCTAAAGGATGTGCATGTTAGATTTAGTCATGGTTAGGTGAAAATATGGATAAGCCGTACAAATGCCCCACAAGAACCCAGATAACAATTTTAATATTTTCAAGTCTCATAGTGTTGATTTTAATCTGAAGATTCCAAAAAATTCACTTGTTTTTTGGGTGGATTTTATTACAGTAGATATAAGTAATTGGTTAGTGCTTCCTTTGGGGGTTAAGACCCAGTTTATGATATAATGAAGTTTAGAATTTTATTCTCAACATCACAAAAACCTCTGTAATCTCAATAGTTAGCTAAGTTAAGGTCCTGCAGATATTTGTAATATAATGAAAGGTTAGTTCATATTCACCTATGTCAGTGCTTCAAATGAAAAATTAGCATGATATACTTGCAGGAGCTAAGTCACTAACAATTAGGTGCCTACCACTAAGCTCTCTCCTTCCCATCAGATCCTCTCTCAAATAGACCATAAATACAAAGAAAATGCATCTGATATATTAAATAATTAGAGCTAATGTACACCTCAATATTGTAGCTTATATGCTAACCATGAAGGACTTGCATCTCTTAGCAGAGACATCTCTATTTGACAATAGAACGATTGCCTTAGTGCAGTTTTGCATTATACTTCCTAATGCTTTCAAGCCATAAGAAAATACTTTGATTTTCACATGTTCCTTGTGGACAGGCTGAACAAGTATGCAGAGGCCTGTCATTAGATACAAATCTCATGACACAGAGAGTGAAACCCCTTTATAGGAATAGTGGATTTTTTATTTTTTTATTTTTTTATGTAAATACTAACCTAAAGCAGTGTGATGTATTTTCATGAAGACTAGATTCAGTTGTATTTAAGTTTGGTGTAAATTATCGTCTGTGTGTAAGGTCCTGAATGTCATAGACACTTAAAACATAGCTTTTTTTCTTTTTCTTTTTTTTTTGTTATCTAATGATTCTATTGCTTTAGTAGGATGCCTCAAGCTTGGTGCTTCTATTGAGAAAAAATCTGCTTTTACTTGCCTTTTGCTACTGCTGCTTTTCAAGAGTATATGGCATTTTTACGATAAAGAAAGAAGGAAAGAAATTTAATTGGTTACTGATAAAGAGGAATAGCAATGTGTATGTGAAAATGAGTTTCTGAATAAGATCCATAGGAATAATTGTTTGTGGATTACATTTGTTTTACAGAGAATCTTATCTGTTGTGTCGTAAATGATTGTTTTTATTACCTCTGCCTTTTATTGTTTTCTAAATAAGTATGAATGTAACTAGATAAGGTAAACAATTATAAATTATTGAAACTGACTGACCAGGGACAAACATCCATATATTACCAATTTCAGACCTTGGATGAGTGTGTGGCGAAGGACCATCCAGACTGTTCGATGAATCACTTGTGGCTGCAAGTCCCCTTCTTCTGTGGTCACCATTCAGATTGCTGGTGTGTAAATGGTTTGAGGTTTAGTGAACCAAATTCATTGTGACAAACGAATAAAAGGGTATAAATGAGACTGAATAGTTTCCACAGCACCAGAGATGTAATTTATGCGTTTCGGGTTACCCCGTCTACAGAACTACACGTAGTTCTGAAACGCGGAAATTACATCCCTTGTGTTGTGGAAACTATTTAGTCTTATTCTTGAGGTTCATTGTTTAACATAGAGAAGACAGCTTGATTATCATGAGGTTACAGAGCCACATATTTGCTCATTTTTTCACCAGTTAAGCTACCCACAACAATAATATTGATCGATCAATGTTATTATTAGTACGTAGTTTGTATTGGTGGATTAATCAATATATTGACAACATCAATATCAGTTTGATTTTCTGTCAATAATACTGAAGGGGGCAGCTTGAATAATCAAATATCGATCAGTATTATGGACCTATTTATGGCTGCTAAGTTTTTTCATTTATAGATTTCAGTAGTGATGTAAATATTATTATCATGTGCAGGTAGCATTATCCTTCTATTATGTTTTCTAAGTTGTGACAATGTCCTATCAAAAGTTTAGCAGAACATTAAATATATTTTTTATTGTTTTTCTCTTTGTCCTTCTTACAACACCAGGGTTCCGGGTTCAGCTTGGGCCCTTGAGCAAGCGAAGCATAACCTGGTCCACAACTATTTCCTTGTCGGAGTCACGGAAGAACTGAAAGACTTTGTCGCGATGCTGGAGTACTCGCTCCCGCAGATGTTCAAAGGGGCTCTCGATTTGTATATCTCAGGTATGTCATTTACTCTCTGGTATCTTGAACGATGTAAAGAGTGTTTTTTGGCATAGCCAGTGTGAAATTTGAACCTTTTTTTCCCATTATTATTTTAGTTGGGGACATAAACTCTCTCTGGTCATGGGGAGGGGTGGATAGGGGCCATCTTGTCACTATGATGCAGAATTAGTGTAAGGAAGATACTGCAAGATTCTTTGAGCGATTTTAATGAATATAATATGAGTTGTCACATTTACCCATTCGCGCCGGATGACGTGCTGACATGTTTCGTGGTTTATGCGTCAGAAGCTGGTGATGAGATATTTGGTCAAGGCTGGCGCTCAGGGTGAGCGAGTGAGCAGCCCAGGCTCGCGGCTAGTGTGTCCGAGAATCCCGAGGCATTAGGCATATGCATTCGAAAACCACGGCATTCTGACCATTCAGAGCCGGAATTGCCCCGGCGTGAATGAGTTAATCATGATACATATTTTAGTAGTTTACAGTGATAAAAGAAATTTAGAAATCTAGAGTAGATTTCTTCATTTGAAAAAACTAAAAGTATATAATGAGGCAATCATTTTACAAGCCTTGTAATGTCTAGAATTGTAATTTGTCTTGGTATTAGCTATTATCATGTGGAGAATGGGGAGGTCAAAGGAAATAATGTCATAGTGATAACCCAAATTGTTGCAATGATCACAGCAGCAATGTAAATTTTGCGCCACATTGCAGGTTCCAAATCGCATTTAAGAAAGACAGTGAAAAAGGTCATGCCCTCGGAAGAAACGATTGCCAAGCTGCAGAATACAAAGGTAAGATTTGATGTCTTTTTTGTCATTATTTGTTCCACATCTACAGTTTTTCTTTGAAAGGACTCTTGTGAAAAGCAAGAAAAAAAAGTAAGATCAGTAAGGATAGATAAAGTTATTAACCCTTTCCCGACGGGGCACGCGCTAAGTGAAAACCCCTACGCTGGGCCATTGCAATATTGCATTGGAAACGTCACACTGGCATGACGCCCTGGCATCGGGAATTTAGCTGTGTCACACGGGTGTGATGCACCATCGTAATAGGGTTAATAGGAAAAAATTTGTATATGTAACTGTAGTGGCATTGTTAGCAAGAAAAGTTCTCTGTAAAGCTGAGAATATAGACATTAACAATAATTATATTTTTGGTACAGATTAACGATTAGTAGATGAAAATACAATTCATCATAGATACACCTGTGATATAGTGTTTATAAGAGGTAATAATGATTGGCATATTTCATACCATGGAATTCAAGATATAAACATGTGTATTAAGCATTTGTTGAAGATGCTAAACTATTGTTCTATAGCTATGAATTATCTTTGATTGTTTCCTGTTTTATAGACAGTAGTAAAACACCAATTGAAGTTTTTTTGTTTTTTTTTATTAAAAGTTTATTTCAGAGTTGAGACTAATCAAACTGAAATGCAGATTTCTACACACTGTAACACACACAAACATGGAGGTTCCACGTCCCTGACTTGTCTTTTCCTCCAGGTCTGGCGACTAGAGAACGACTTTTACAACTTTGCCCTCGATCATTTCCACTTCCTGAAAAAGAAGACCTTGTATGAGGAAGAAGGTAGTGGCCGCCTGCTGGATAGAGGCCAAAAGTTCTCCTACGAGAAAATCAAACCCAAGAAACCTGTAGCATCTTGAGGTCAGATCTGATTGGTCGTACACGCGTCATCCTCGTGCCGTGGAAGTGTTTGACTCCATTGTTGTTAGTGCCAAGTACCCTCACACACTTTGAAGTGCCTGTTCAGGATATCCTGATGTTTAGCTTTCCTTGGTCTTGTTGAGAAATACATTGGTAGTTTATCGGTCACACATAACCCTGATATAGAGATCCTTCAGAAACGTTCAGATATGACTCATTGTTATTCATGTAGTGCTATATTTATACCTGAAGAACAATCCCTTTTGTGGTTGGAGCATCACTGCACAATGCTGATATCGGAACGCCTGCTCATCATCTTTATAACAGATGATATAAAGGTGTGTTATCAGTTTGAGGTATTCCTTGTGTTATAACTAATGGATTTTGCTCTACCTAGTCATGTAAGAGATGTTTAGTGGGTGTGAAAGCCCCTTCAGTGCTCATATGTATATATATATATATATATATATATATATATATATATATATATATATATATATATATATATATATATATATATATATATATATATATGTATATATATATGTATATATATGTATATATATATATATATATATATATATATATATATATATATATATATATATATATATATATATATATATATATATATATATATATATATATATATATATATATATATATATACACATACATATATATATATACATATATATATACATATATATATACATATATATATATATATATATATATATATATATATATATATATATATACATATATACATATATACATATACACATATATACTTATATACTTATATACATATTTATATACATACACACACATACACATACATACACATACACATACACACATACATACACATACACATACTCATACACATACACATACACATACAAATACACATACATGTATATATGTATTTATGTGTGTGTGTATGTATGTGTATGTGTATGTATGTATGTATGTATATATATATGTATGTGTGTGTGTGCTTGTGGATTTTATATCCTGCATATGCATATGTTTGGCATTCTTGTACATGAAATTGTGTTTGTATATGCATTCCTGTGTGCATGACGCCAATATGAGATAAACGCGTTTTGTCCATTTTGTTTATCGTCAGGCTGGTGTTCTCAATGCATACAAAACTGCCGAAGTAAAGGAAAAGGAACAAAGAAGAGAAGGAGAGAGGAAATTGGGGGATAGAGAAGGAGAAAGTAAGAGATAACGAGAGGGAAGATAGAGAGAGAGAGGGAGATTGGGAGCATAAAATTATATATACATACATACATACATACATACATACATACATACATACATGCATACATACATGTTTATGCATGTGTATATGTTCGTGCTTGTGTTCATATGGATGATTATGTATGTGTGTGAGCGTACAAGGCCGTATGTGTATGTCTGTGTGTGTGTTTTTATTTTTGTGTGTATACATGTGTGGATGTGTTAGCATGTGTGTCTGTAAAGTTGTTTCAAGGCTGTTGAGTGAGATTTTATAACATTAAGACAGTATATACCTCCAAGTATTGATCATATAATGTGTAATGTGAGCCTTTTTTGTTTTTTTAGCTCTGTTATGAGATCTTAGTGTAAAACATGTTTTAAGTCTTAGTTGAAGAAGGGGAAGTATTTTTGGTTTGGCATTTTTATTTTTCTACAGAATTAGCACTGAACAAAGTTACTACACGACCTTGCAACAGATATTTGCTTGCAACTGCAACTGAGATTTTGTGCATCTGCCTTACTGAACTTTCTACTGCCTATTTGTTCTGTTGCTTTTCGAACCCCTTTTTTTTTTGCAAATTTTATAGCAAAATCAACATACACTTAGAAAGAAACCGGGAAGATTGCTCTATATACTGCCCTCCATCAAGGGATAGAGCAAGATATCTTAAAAGTAATTATTTGGCTGATTGCATCCAAACCCATTGGTCGCGGTTTTAAATAATTATTTGTGCAGTAGGATGGCTGGTTTACATTGTCTGGCATAGTGCCATCTGCGTCTATGACCGACACTGCCTTTGCAGCAAATCATGCCATCCGCTGCTAGTGCCGATGTTAGTGAAAGATCAGTGGTGCGTTGAGTGTCCTCTTGAACTGCGAAGGGAGAACTGCAGAGAGAGAGAGAGACTCATTGTAGTGAAGTGATCTCCCTACTTCCTTCAGAGGGAATGTGTTATTCTTTCAGGTTTATGTTCATTTTTTTTTTTTTCTTTCTTTTGTATGGAATTCATTTGGTGAACAAGACTATTTCGTTCGGCATTATATAATGTGGCATTGCCCCAAGTGACCCCATTTAGCATGTTGGCTTTGGCCCTTCTGTCTCACGATACTATCCATTATGGCATGTGTAGGAAAGGTTTATCTGGCAATGCAAGCAATGAAGTGACATCAATGCCTTTTCTTTGCAAGGAACATGACTTTTGTAAGGAACATACCTCACTTGCTAGGAACTTTGAAAAAAAAAGATGTAGAACTTTAAACACCCATGTCCATATCCAGGGACATGAACACATGTAAACACACACACGCACACACACATGCGCACACACATGCGCACACACGCGCGCACACACGCGCACACACACGCGCGCACACACACACACACACACACACACACACACACACACACACACACACACACACACACACACACACACACACACACACACACACACACACACACACACACACACACACGCACACACACATACACACACACACACACACACACACACACACACACACACACACACACACACACACACACACACACACACACACACACACACACACACACACACACACACACACACACACACACACACACACACACACACACACACACACACACACACACACACACACACACACACACACACACACACACACACACACACACACACACACACACACACACACACACACACACATATACACACACACTCTCACTCACTCACTCACTTTCTCACTCACTCACTCACTCACTCACTCACTCACTCACTCACTCACTCACTCACTCACTCACTCACTCACTCACTCACACTCACACTCACACTCACACTCACACTCACACTCACACTCAATCACAAGCAAACACAAACGCACAAGCACAAGCACAAGCACATGCACACGCACATACACACACATGCACACGCACATGCACATGCACACGCACACGCACACGCACATCACACACATACGTGCATATGTGTATATACTTATACAAATACAGACTCAGTAATATGATTTATAAAAATCCAGATTTTATTTATATTTTCATTCTTCAATTGCATTACTGAACTGGTAATAGTTGGGTAGATGCTAAAAAATTAATTGTATTGATCTTTTTTAACTCTATGTAAGGAATCATTCAGTGATAATGTATGAATCTCAGATGATTATCGTAGTTTTTCCAGAGGGGACTGAACATCCTTCTTTGACATGTCCTTACTACCTGTTAACATGAAGAAAACATGCTACTCCTTATACCAAACAATACTAGTACACATTTTTGTCTATACCTCTATTATTATACTCTATCTCTGTATTTCATGCTTGTCAGCCATTGCCTTTTATTTAGTGTGTGTGTCATATTTTCACATCCATTCGTTTTTTTGAAGCTTTATTCTCATCTACTTTTCAGTAAGGGAGGTTACTATTTCATGACAAGTGGTGTTTGAGAGTGGAGAAGGTGCTAGTCATAGACAACCATTTTTTATGCAAACATGATCAAATTGAAACACAAAGGCAGTATTGAGGCGCTTCGCTTGTTTTGTAGGTTGTGTCCACGGATAACCCAGAGCAGGGATTTGTTTGTTTCGCAAATTGTGTGTACTTTTGTATCGGTGCGTAATAAGAAAGTTTATTTTCAGTAGCAGAATATTCCTATATTTTTCTTTTTAATCAACTTACTTTAATTACACTGATTACACTCCCAGTCTAGATCTCACTCTTCCGATGTTTTGCCAATGAATTATTGATTTATCATTCTATTTTATACTGATGTTATATTTTGTATTAAGTGGTGTTAGGCCTCTTTAAAGGATATCATTTAAAAAAATGACTTTTGTTCCACTTCATTCTCAGAAAGGAATATTTGAATTTTGATACCAAAGAAAACCTTTTCTCAACCTGTGAGGGCATTCTTAGAAGATGCTATTTTTCTTTGTCTGGCATTCTTATTAGCTGTGTTAGAACTGCATTCGGAAAATTGTACAGCAGTTAAACTTCCATTACATGAATTTTGCATGAAAGGTGATAGTTTCTCAGAATATTGTAACATTATATCAACAATTTTATAAGGATTTTTTTTGTGTGTGTGTTAGTTCTTTTAGACATTCTTATCAGTAATGTATTATCTTTATTTTAGATATACTTTTGTTATTAATTGCAGGTATTGAGTACTTAAATACTTTTTTTAATTAAAGCTTTTATATGTTATAATTTATAGAGACATATTCTTTATTATTATACATTATACAGCACTAGCATCCATTTTTTTAAATGTTACATATATATATGAATATATTTTATAGAGAAAAATAAGTAATATGAAAACTGAGATTCCAAGTAATTATAAATATAGATAGGGTAATGATTAAGAGTAATTTAAGACTTTTGCATTTACTGAAGAGTTGATTGTGATGATTGCATGTGCGATTGAGATAGTAAAATATGACCAAATCTTCTCCTTTTTAAGAATGACAGGAGCAGAAAAAGTAAATTTTATTTCATTTTAGTGTGGACATTTGACCAAGTATCACTTGAGTAAAGAATGATCAAGGTAATGATTTCAATCAAACTGAAAATTATAATATTAATATTTAGAAACGTTTTAGCTTTGGGACCACAAATCTGTGAAAGGCTTTGAGCATATAGAATTTTTTTTTTTTATAATAAGACGGAAAAATATATGCTTAAATTGCCATCTGAGAAGAAAAGGGAAATCGCAGTCACGATTACCAATACGTTTAAGACTTTGCTTTCGTTGCTTTAACCTTGCATGAACTCTCTCCCCCTTTTGGAAGCCGTACAGTTTCAGGCGGAGACATTAACTACGTGATGATAATGATGGTGATGGTGGTAATGATACTGGTGGTAATGATAATGATATGATAGTGATGGCTATGATGATAATGATGATGATATGAATGGTGAAGTGGTGATGTTGATGGTGATGATATTGATGATAGTGATGGTTGTAATAATGATAGTGATGATATAAGGGTTACAATAGTGATGATTATGATGATGGTAATAGTATTATTGTCATTATTATTGTTATTAATATTATTGGTTATTTTTATTATTGTTATCAGTATTATTAGTTATTATTATTTATTTTCATCACTATCATTGACATCATTAATTATCCTGTTTCTTTATTATTACCATTATTAAACACTAATCTTCGCCTTGAATCCAATTTTATTTTCTGTTCTGCTATTACTTTTTCCAAATAATTATTAGATAATGAGGAACACCACATCCTTAATGAATTTATCTGGACAGACACCACTAATCAAGAATGTAGGAATTGACAGGAACAATTTTTCTAAGTTCTCCCAAAAGATGTACTTTAGTGTATTAGCTTTATGTTAGCGTATGTGTATTTGTGTGAAAGTCAGCAACTTGTGTCAAAGTAATTGTAGTTTGTAAAAGATTCACTGTCAGTGGAGTACATTAGACGTGTGGAAAAATTGTGATTTTTTGAAACAGGAATTAGGAAACAATGTGTTATTGTTAGTTAGAAACACATAAGTAAAAAGATCTGTAGTTTGATAAATGAAATTGGTATTTTGTGTAAGGTACTTCCTGTCTTTAGTAGGACTGTAACAACAGAACTGCACAAAGTTATTCATTCACACTGAATGGTTTTTGAATTAGGAATTCATACAACCTATTGCTGTTGTACAGCCAATTCATGAGAGTTCCCCATAGAGTGTGGAAGAAATTTGCAACGTGAAGAAATTATAGTATATGTACACTTAATGTTCATGAATATATAGAATTAAACTTGACTGCATTAAGCATGATGTAGTTGGTTGTCAGTCACAAATTCAAAAGGTATTGTGCAAGATTTTCTCAATAGAAGAGTGGTTATAACTGTGGAAACAAGTAATTTGTTGTATCTTTGACTCTCCATTTGTTTTGAAATAGAAATTTTAGAAGATTGTTCATGTAATAAGCCAGGTTTGGATGCATGAAATAGCAGAGTGATGTCTCTCCACTGCAGTTTTTCCTCAAAAAACAAAGGCTGGAATGATGGAAACATAATAATAAAAAAAACATATTTACACCATCACAACAGGAATTTACAAAGTTGAGCTTATTCTTTGCTATATCATGGTCCATCATCATTTACCACAAAGAAAGAGCTACGGAAGTTTACTTGGTCATGTGTTTTGGCAAGTTCATAACCCAGGGTAGATTATTTCTTCGTATGGAAAATAGTGGTTGTCTATTTGAAATGAGATTTTTTCACAAATGTAATTATAGTAATAAGTCAAACTGACTTTTTCTCTTACTGAAATACTGTACAATGATGGACATGGAAGTTCCTTCAGTATTGCCAACTAAGGCAGAATTTTGACAATTTCCCATGCACAGGAAGACGGCCAATGCATGTATATTATTCCGTTTATGTTGCTAGGGATGAGCAAAGGAGTTTTATTCGAATAAAAGTATGAATAGTAAATTGAATAGAAATGGACTAACATGAATTGACTGTGGGTTCATGTTAATTTTGTCGCAAGTGGGCATTATTGGAAGAAACTTCTGACCATTGGCTTTCAAACTTCAACGTCGGTTACTGTGTCATAAGCATTAATACAAATTGTTTGTGTTTGTCTGATCTGCACTGGTCAGATTGAATGAAAATCAGATTTGAAGTTTGTTACTTGAACATCTTCATTACAATCTGTTCGGTTGATGTTTCGTAGTAACATATTTCAGTTTAGTAATGTGATGGTGTGCACAGTAAGTGAGTAAGTGAATGTTCATTAGACATAACCTATGCTGAAGATTATTATCACATTTCTCTTATAAAGGTAGTGAGGATTCAGATATTTGTAAATAATTATTTTTGTGTGAAATAGGGTGAATGCGTAATTGGAGTTTGTCTTCATGTAATACTGAGAAATTGGACTTGCAAGACGTAATCTCATTTCCAGGAAGCTGTTACACAATATACTTGTGTGTGTGTGTGTGTTAGATTTTGATACTTCTTAATAAATGTATAAAAAGAATCAGATATATATACCCTTTTGTAAGTGAATAGTTACTGATGTACTAATTTTGTTTCGGTTCTGATATTTGTATGTAGAACTGTAAACATAATGGATATGTATATAGTATTTTTGTAATTGTAACAGGATCATATGTAATGGATAAAATAGAGAAATTTGTTTGTTTTATTCTTAATACCCTAAATAAGGATGGAAAAATAGGTAATTGTTGAATGAAACAAGAGTGTGGCAGATACAAATGCTCTTAATGAAAATGGCATATAATCGAAAAAGTAAATGATTCAATTAAAGTTTAGGATCAACAGGCAGGAATATTAAAGAAGTTTCCAGGTATTTTTGTCAATAATTTATATTGGATAGATTAATGATATGTTTTATATTCAGTTCTGTTTCCTGTTTGTTTTTTTATGTTTGCAAAACCTTTACATTCTGAAATGTCTCAGTGTAGAAATTTGGTACTAACCCAGCTCAAAGATCGATTGAATCAAGCAATTCAGTGTCTCGTAACCACAATGCCCCAAATGGTAGTTCATAAGCAAGATCACAAGAAATATAACTTTAACTGTCTACCAAACAAAGGTGGCTTCTTAGGCTAAATTTACGGGCTGAGGTTATATTATGCCATTGCATTTTTTAAACTTATATTACTAAAATGGTTCTCAAAATGAAATATACTAATGTTGAGAATTCGTTATTGTTAATGACAGCGGGGGAATAATTCAACATCACTTTTTATGTCTTGTTTAGAAAAGAATGATTAATCATAATTTTGATTATCTAGGAAGGGAAAGAAATGATTACCGACACGCAGCTTTTATAGACATCAGTAACTGTATAGCGGATGACGTCACTGCTTGCAACAGAAAAGTAATTATAGAATATTAAGGATTTTTTTTTTTTAGCTCGTGTATAGGACTTACGTAATGGCTAGTTATGTTTCGGAACATTCTATTTGCTTAATTTAATTAATTTGCTAAGAGAAAAACAAAGAAGTAAACACGTAGTTGGATCTACAACATACTTTAAACTCAACCATAATAATCTACGAAAAAAAAATAGACGAATC
>BOPN01001529.1:225000-235000 GCA_017312705.2 Penaeus japonicus
AACACAAACGCACACACATTCCCCTCTCCCCCTTCCCCCTCCACACAAACACAAACATAAACGCACACACATCCCCCCTCCCCCTCCCCCTCCACACAAACACACACACACATCCCCCCTCCCCCTCCACACAAACACACATCCCCCCTCCCCCTCCACACAAACAGACACATCCCCCTCCCCCTCCCTCTTTACACATCCCCCTCTCCCCCTCCCCCTCCACACAAACAAACATCCCCCCTCCCCCTCCTCCTCCCTCTCCACACATCCCCCTCTCCCGCTCCACACAAACACACACACACCCCCCCTCCCCCTCCCCCTCCCCATCCACACACCCTCCCCCCACACGTACACGTACACCAAATACCCACCCATGCAACACAACAAAACAACGCGGAGATAAAACCAGCTGCCGACTGTAAGCGGACACATTAGCATACATAGAGAAACGCCATACATTCACGCACGTGCGCCCTATTAGCGAGAGAGGCTCATATAAACACATGTAGAGGCACTGATGTCTGCAACAGGCAAGGCAACACAACACTGTTATGCAATAAACTGCATCAGCATATAGAGAGAGAGACCTGGTTCCGAGAGTTTCTTTTTTTTTGGTTCATCTGCAATTGCTGTGATGGTGATTTATTGATTTCTCTAATGATGATGATGATGATGATGATGATGATGATGATGATGATGATGATGATGATGACGAGGCCATGGTGATGAATATAAGGATGAGGATGATAATAATGTTTATGATGATTACGATAAGGATGATGATAATGTTGATAATGATGGTAATAATAGTAATGATTGTAATGATAAGAATCAAGATGGTGAATTTAACAATGACAACAATGAGTATGATGATAACAATGAGAATTATCTGATTAATAATAATAATTGTGAAAAAAACGATGATTATGATGATGATACTGAAAAAAAATCATTGATAAAGTAACAATAAAGTCATAATAAAAAAAGATGATCATAATCACCACAATTCTATAATAAGTAACATATTCATCATCACCTTTACTAACATAAAAAAATGTGTAAAAATCCGATTCAAAATCGATATAAACGAATATTCCTGTCACCAACATCAACGAAAATAATCATGAAATGTTAAAGTACACATTTCGTTTTCAGAAAAAAGAAATAAAAAAGAAACAAAGAAAGAAAAAAACAAGAAAAAAGAAAGAAAGAAAAAAAAGAAAATAAGAAAAAAAATATATATAGATATAGATATAGATATATATGTATATATATATATAAAACGAAAAAAACAAACAGAATTAAGCTCTTCCATTAAGTGAACTTATTAGACGGCAAAGACCTCCGTATCAAGTGAGGTAATAACACTCGACAATGTTCTTCATTAGCCTCCTAATTACGGTCAGTGTCATTAGAAGCGCGACGTTCAGCCTTGAAATTACACCAATTCCCCGCTCGTTTACTTGTAACTAGCGGGAGAAGAGACTGGTGACTATGGGGAAGGAGAGGGGAAGAGAGGGGAAGAGAGGGGAAGAGAGGGGAAGGAGAGGGGAGAGGAGATGAGATGAGGTGGGAGGAGAGGGGAAGAGAGGGGAAGAGAGGGGAAGAGAGGGGAAGAAAGGGGAAGAGAGGGGAAGAAAGGGGAAGAGAGGGGAAGAGAGGGGAAGAGAGGGGAAGAGAGGGGAAGAGAGGGGAAGAGAGGGGAAGAGAGGGGAAGAGAGGGGAAGAAAGGGGAAGAGAGGGGAAGAGAGGGGAAGAGAGGGGAAGAGAGGGGAAGAGAGGGGAAGAGAGGGGAAGAGAGGGGAAGAGAGGGGAAGAAAGGGGAAGAAAGGGGAAGAGAGGGGAAGAGAGGGGAAGAGAGGGGAAGAGAGGGGAAGAAAGGGGAAGAGAGGGGAAGAGAGGGGAAGAAAGGGGAAGAGAGGGGAAGAGAGGGGAAGAAAGGGGAAGAGAGGGGAAACACCGCAGAGACAAACAGCCTGAGTATTTCCCCGCGACTCTTAGGTAGAGGAAGAAAAGAGGAGGGAGGGGACACCAGCTGGGATGACGTAAGAGATGCTATAGCTCAGGTGGTTGAGGTCAGGTGGTTAGTCACTATCCCTGAGATGATGGAAAATGCTGGAAATAACAGTCTGGAATAATGATGATAAACCAATGAGACGAAAAACAACGATAAGGATCAAAGTAAAATGATAAAGACATACATACGAAGTTAGATGCATTAGAATTTATAATCGTTCTAGCAATTGATAAAGAGGAGGGAAAGAAAGGGTAGAGTTATAAGGATGTGATAGCAGCAACAACGACAATTATAAGCCTTTATCATGGTTATGGTGGTTAAGATAATGATAATAATGATAATAATGACAATGCTGTCATGAATGCTAATAATGATGTAAACAATATCGATTATCAAGATAATGAGAGAAGCAACAACAACGATTAAAAACAACAACAACGACGACGGCGACAGCAACAACAACAACAACAATGATGTTAATTATCATCACATCAATGATAACAATAACAATAACAACAATTCCAAAACTCACAATATTAATGATATTGACAACAACAACATGCAGAACAAAACACAACCAAACAGACCCTTTTATAAAAAAAAAATCCCTACTATCACTAATAACAAAAAAAAAAAATTAAAAAAAAATAAAAAAAAATCACAAATTCAGCAGATCCCCCAGAATGAACAGGCCTCGGAGCTAAAAGGGCGTAAAAGCCGCCGCGTGCCACTTTTGGGGCCTCAGTTTTTTTCCGTTCTCGCTCGTCACCCTTTCAAAAACGACGAAGAAAAAAAAGAAAAAGAAAAGTAGACGAAAACCTAAAAAAAGGGAGAGGGGGAAAAATGCTCAAAAGAAAGAGAAAAAAAGTCCATCTACTTAATCACGTCCCCATTAACAAGTCGGGTCTAATTACACTACTGATCCCTAATTATGAAGACGATCCAAAAGCGGCTAACTGTTGTCAGATTCACGTTCTTGCATGAGGAACGATGTTGGTCAGAGGGAGGGAGGGAGAGAGAGGGGAGGGGAGTTTTTTGTGGAGCTTTTGTGTGAAGCCTTTTTGTGTAGCCTTTAGTATTGGAGCCTTTGTGTGGAGCTTTTGTGTAGAAGCCTTTGTGTGAAGCCTTTGTGTGAAGCCTTTGTGTGAAGCGTTTGTGTGAAGCCTTTGTGTGGAGCCTTTGTGTGTAGCCTTTGTGTGAAGCCTTTTTGTGTGAAGCCTTTTTATGTAGCCTTTGTGTGGAGCCTTTGTGTAAACCTTTGTGTGAAGCCTTTGGATGAAGCCTTTGTGTGGAGCCTTTATTGGCCAAGCCTTTGTGTGAAGCCTTTGTGTGTAGCCTTTGTATGTAGCCTTTGTGTGGAGCCTTTGTGTGAAGCCTTTGTGTGAAGCCTTTGTGTGTAGCCTTTGTGTGAAGCCTTTGTGTGAAGCCTTTGTGTGAAGCCTTTGTGTGAAGCCTTTTTGTGTGAAGCCTTTTTGTGTAGCCTTTGTGTGTAGCCTTTGTGTGAAGCCTTTGTGTGAAGCCTTTGGATGAAGCCTTTGTGTGGAGCCTTTGTGTGAAGCCTTTGTGTGAAGCCTTTGTATGAAGCCTTTGTGTGTAGCCTTTGTGTGGAGCCTTTGTGTGAAGCCTTTGTGTGAAGCCTTTGTGTGTAGCCTTTGTGTGAAGCCTTTGTGTGAAGCCTTTGTGTGAAGCCTTTGTGTGAAGCCTTTGTGTGAAGCTTTTATGTGAAGCCTTTTTGTGTGAAGCCTTTTTGTGTAGCCTTTGTGTGAAGCCTTTGTGTGAAGCCTTTGTGTGAAGCCTTTGTGTGAAGCTTTTGTGTGAAGCCTTTTTGTGTGAAGCCTTTTTATGTAGCCTTTGTGTGGAGCCTTTGTGTGAAGCCTTTGTGTGGAGCTTTTGTGTGAAGCCTTTTTGTGTAGCCTTTGTGTGAAGCCTTTGTGTGAAGCCTTTGTGTGAAGCCTTTGTGTGAAGCCTTTGTGTGGAGTCTTTGTGTGAAGCCTTTGTGTGAAGCCTTTGTGTGAAGCCTTTGTGTGACGCCTTTGTGTGAAGCCTTTGTGTGAAGCCTTTGTGTGAAGCCTTTGTGTGAAGCCTTTGTGTGAAGCCTTTGTGTGAAGCCTTTGTGTGAAGCCTTTTTATGAAGCCTTTGTGTGAAGCCTTTGTGTGAAGCCTTTTTATGAAGCCTTTGTGTGAAGCCTTTGTGTGAAGCCTTTTTATGAAGCCTTTGTGTGAAGCCTTTTTGTGTGAAGCCTTTGTGTGACCCCTTTGTATGAAGCCTTTAATGTGAAGCCTTTGTGTGAAGCCTTTGTGTGAAGCCTTTTTATGAAGCCTTTGTGTGAAGCCTTTGTGTGAAGCCTTTTTATGAAGCCTTTGTGTGAAGCCTTTGTGTGAAGCCTTTTTATGAAGCCTTTGTGTGAAGCCTTTTTGTGTGAAGCCTTTGTGTGACCCCTTTGTATGAAGCCTTTGTGTAGGCCTTTATTGTGAAGCCTTTGTGTGAAGCCTTTTTATGAAGCCTTTGTGTGAAGCCTTTGTGTGAAGCCTTTTATGAAGCGCTGTGTGAAGCCTTTGTGTGAAGCCTTTTTATGAAGCCTTTGTGTAAGCCTTTATTGGCAAGTCTTTGTGTGAAACCTTTGTGTGAAGCCTTTTTGTGTAGCCTTTGTGTGAAGCCTTTGTGTGACCCCTTTGTATGAAGCCTTTGTGTGAAGCCTTTGTGTGAAGCCTTTTTATGAAGCCTTTGTGTGAAGCCTTTGTGTGAAGCCTTTTTATGAAGCCTTTGTGTGAAGCCTTTGTGTGAAGCCTTTTTGTGTGAAGCCTTTTTGTGTAGCCTTTATTGTAGCCTTTGTGTGAAGTCTTTGTGTCAAACCTTTGTGTGAAGCCTTTTTGTGTAGCCTTTGTGTGAAGCCTTTGTGTGGAACTGTGAAGCCTTTGTGTAGACTTTTGTGACCTTTGTGGAGAGAGATGGAGAGAGAGGGAGAGAGAGAGAGAGAGAGAGAGAGAGAGAGAGAGAGAGAGAGAGAGAGAGAGAGAGAGAGAGTGAGCGAGAGATAGATAGACAGATAGATAGATAGAAAGAGAATGAGAAAGCGAGAGAGAGAGAGAGAAAGAGAGGAGTAAAGATGAGACAAGATGAGACAAGATAAAGAAGAAAGGAGAAGAAAACAGAGGAGGAGAAGAGACAGTCGATTATATAATATATTTACCCACCATATCAGACACACAATATACTCATATATCATTGAAATCCATCCTCATAGTGTGGCCTCAGCTACACATCCCTTTAATGCAAGTCATGTCATCCTTGATAGACAAAAGCGCCACATAGTTATAACCCAATTATCATGAACCTCAACAGAGCTTGCAAGCTTCAATTGCAGACGCCCTCCTAATACAAACTATGTCCTCTCTCGTATCCACTACTGATGGAAGCCTTTGTGTGAAGCCTTTGTGTGAAGCCTTTGTGTGAAGCCTTTGTGTGAAGCCTTTTTGTGGAGCTTTTGTGTGAAGCCTTTTTGTGTAGCCTTTGTGTGGAGCCTTTGTGTGGAGCTTTTGTGTGAAGCCTTTGTGTGAAGCCTTTGTGTGAAGCCTTTGTGTGAAGCGTTTGTGTGAAGCCTTTGTGTGGAGCCTTTGTGTGTAGCCTTTGTGTGAAGCCTTTTTGTGTGAAGCCTTTTTGTGTAGCCTTTGTGTGTAGCCTTTGTGTGAAGCCTTTGTGTGAAGCCTTTGGATGAAGCCTTTGTGTGGAGCCTTTGTGTGAAGCCTTTGTGTGAAGCCTTTGTGTGTAGCCTTTGTATGTAGCCTTTGTGTGGAGCCTTTGTGTGAAGCCTTTGTGTGAAGCCTTTGTGTGTAGCCTTTGTGTGAAGCCTTTGTGTGAAGCCTTTGTGTGAAGCCTTTGTGTGAAGCCTTTTTGTGGAGCTTTTGTGTGAAGCCTTTGTGTGAAGCCTTTGTGTGGAGCCTTTGTGTGTAGCCTTTGTGTGAAGCCTTTGTGTGAAGCCTTTGTGTGAAGCCTTTGTGTGTAGCCTTTGTGTGTAGCCTTTGTGTGAAGCCTTTGTGTGAAGCCTTTGTGTGTAGCCTTTGTGTGGAGCCTTTGTGTGAAGCCTTTGTGTGAAGCCTTTGTGTGTAGCCTTTGTGTGAAGCCTTTGTGTGAAGCCTTTGTGTGAAGCCTTTGTGTGAAGCCTTTGTGTGAAGCTTTTATGTGAAGCCTTTTTGTGTGAAGCCTTTTTGTGTAGCCTTTGTGTGAAGCCTTTGTGTGAAGCCTTTGTGTGAAGCCTTTGTGTGTAGCGTTTGTGTGAGGCCTTTTTGTGTGAAGCCTTTTTGTGTAGCCTTTGTGTGGAGCCTTTGTGTGAAGCCTTTGTGTGGAGCTTTTGTGTGAAGCCTTTTTGTGTAGCCTTTGTGTGAAGCCTTTGTGTGAAGCCTTTGTGTACCAAACCTTTGTGTGAAGCCTTTGTGTGGAGTCTTTGTGTGAAGCCTTTGTGTGAAGCCTTTGTGTGAAGCCTTTGTGTGACCCCTTTGTATGAAGCCTTTGTGTGAAGCCTTTGTGTGAAGCCTTTGTGTGAAGCCTTTTTATGAAGCCTTTGTGTGAAGCCTTTGTGTGAAGCCTTTTTATGAAGCCTTTGTGTGAAGCCTTTGTGTGAAGCCTTTTTATGAAGCCTTTGTGTGAAGCCTTTGTGTGAAGCCTTTTTATGAAGCCTTTGTGTGAAGCCTTTTTGTGTGAAGCCTTTGTGTGACCCCTTTGTATGAAGCCTTTAATGTGAAGCCTTTGTGTGAAGCCTTTGTGTGAAGCCTTTTTATGAAGCCTTTGTGTGAAGCCTTTGTGTGAAGCCTTTTTATGAAGCCTTTGTGTGAAGCCTTTGTGTGAAGCCTTTTTATGAAGCCTTTGTGTGAAGCCTTTTTGTGTGAAGCCTTTGTGTGACCCCTTTGTATGAAGCCTTTGTGTAGGCCTTTATTGTGAAGCCTTTGTGTGAAGCCTTTTTATGAAGCCTTTGTGTGAAGCCTTTGTGTGAAGCCTTTTATGAAGCGCTGTGTGAAGCCTTTGTGTGAAGCCTTTTTATGAAGCCTTTGTGTAAGCCTTTATTGGCAAGTCTTTGTGTGAAACCTTTGTGTGAAGCCTTTTTGTGTAGCCTTTGTGTGAAGCCTTTGTGTGACCCCTTTGTATGAAGCCTTTGTGTGAAGCCTTTGTGTGAAGCCTTTTTATGAAGCCTTTGTGTGAAGCCTTTGTGTGAAGCCTTTTTATGAAGCCTTTGTGTGAAGCCTTTGTGTGAAGCCTTTTTGTGTGAAGCCTTTTTGTGTAGCCTTTATTGTAGCCTTTGTGTGAAGTCTTTGTGTCAAACCTTTGTGTGAAGCCTTTTTGTGTAGCCTTTGTGTGAAGCCTTTGTGTGGAACTGTGAAGCCTTTGTGTAGACTTTTGTGACCTTTGTGTGAAGCGTTTGTGTGAAGCCTTTGTGTGAAGCCTTTGTATGAAGTCTTTGTGTGAAGCCTTTTTGTGTAGCCTTTGTGTGAAGCCTTTGTGTGAAGCCTTTGTGTGGAGCCTTTTTGTGTAGCCTTTGTGTGTAGCCTTTGTGTGAAGCCTTTTTGTGTAGCCTTTGTGTGTAGCCTTTGTGTGAAGCCTTTTTGTGTAGCCTTTTTGTGTAGCCTTTGTGTGAAGCCTTTGTGTGAAGCCTTTTTGTGGAGCCTTTGTGTGAAGCCTTTGTGTGAAGCCTTTTTGTGGAGCCTTTGTGTGAAGCCTTTGTGTGAAGCCTTTGTGTGAAGCCTTTGTGTGGAGCCTTTGGATGAAGCCTTTGTATGAAGTCTTTGTGTGAAGCCTTTGTGTGAAGCCTTTGTGTGGAGCCTTTGTGTGAAGCCTTTGTGTGGAGCTTTTGTGTGAAGCCTTTGTGTGAAGCGTTTGTGTGAAGCCTTTGTGTGAAGCCTTTGTGTGGAGCCTTTGTGTGAAGCCTTTGTGTGAAGCGTTTGTGTGAAGCCTTTGTGTGAAGCCTTTTTGTGGAGCCTTTGTGTGAAGCCTTTGTGTGAAGCCTTTGTGTGAAGCCTTTGTGTGAAGCCTTTGGATGAAGCCTTTGTGTGGAGCCTTTGGATGAAGCCTTTGTATGAAGCCTTTGTGTGAAGCGTTTGTGTGAAGCCTTTGTGTGAAGCCTTTTTGTGGAGCCTTTGTGTGAAGCCTTTGTGTGAAGCCTTTGTGTGGAGCCTTTGTGTGAAGCCTTTGTGTGAAGCCTTTGTGTGGAGCCTTTGTGTGAAGCCTTTGTGTGAAGCCTTTGTGTGAAGCGTTTGTGTGAAGCCTTTTTGTGTAGCCTTTGTGTGGAGCCTTTGTGTGAAGCCTTTGTGTGAAGCCTTTTTGTGTAGCCTTTGTGTGGAGCCTTTTTGTGTAGCCTTTGTGCATGGCTCTTTATTGTGAAGCCTTTTTGTGGAGCTTTTGTGTGAAGCCTTTGTGTGAAGCCTTTGTGTGGAGCCTTTGTGTGTAGCCTTTGTGTGAAGCCTTTGTGTGAAGCCTTTGTGTGAAGCCTTTGTGTGAAGCCTTTTTGTGGAGCTTTTGTGTGAAGCCTTTGTGTGAAGCCTTTGTGTGGAGCCTTTGTGTGTAGCCTTTGTGTGAAGCCTTTGTGTGAAGCGTTTGTGTGAAGCCTTTGTGTGTAGCCTTTGTGTGTAGCCTTTGTGTGAAGCCTTTTTGTGTGAAGCCTTTTTTGTGTAGCCTTTGTGTGTAGCCTTTGTGTGTAGCCTTTGTGTGAATCCTTTGTGTAAAGCCTTTTTGTGGAGCTTTTGAAGCCTTTGTGTAAACCTTTGTGTGGAGCCTTTGTGTGTAGCCTTTGTGTGAAGCCTTTGTGTGGAGCCTTTGTGTGTAGCCTTTGTGTGAAGCCTTTTTGTGTAGCCTTTGTGTGGAAGCCTTTTGTGTGAAGCCTTTTTGTGTAGCCTTTGTGTGTAGCCTTTGTGTGAAGCCTTTGTGTGAAGCCTTTGGATGAAGCCTTTGTGTGGAGCCTTTGTGTAGGCCTTTGTGTGAAGCCTTTGTATGAAGCCTTTGTATGTAGCCTTTGTGTGGAGCCTTTGTGTGAAGCCTTTGTGTGAAGCCTTTGTGTGTAGCCTTTGTGTGAAGCCTTTGTGTGAAGCCTTTGTGTGAAGCCTTTGTGTGAAGCCTTTGTGTGGAAACTTTTATGTGAAGCCTTTTATTGACCTTTTTGTGTAGCCTTTGTGTGAAGCCTTTGTGTGAAGCCTTTGTGTGAAGCCTTTGTGTAGGCTTTTGTGTGAAGCCTTTTTGTGTGAAGCCTTTTTATGTAGCCTTTGTGTGGAGCCTTTGTGTGAAGCCTTTGTGTGGAGCTTTTGTGTGAAGCCTTTTTGTGTAGCCTTTGTGTGAAGCCTTTGTGTGAAGCCTTTGTGTGAAGCCTTTGTGTGAAGCCTTTGTGTGGAGCCTTTGTGTGAAGCCTTTAGTAGCCCAAACCTTTGTGAAGCCTTTGTGTGACCCCTTTGTATGAAGCCTTTGTGTGAAGCCTTTGTGTGAAGCCTTTGTGTGAAGCCTTTTTATGAAGCCTTTGTGTGAAGCCTTTGTGTGAAGCCTTTTTATGAAGCCTTTGTGTGAAGCCTTTGTGTGAAGCCTTTTTATGAAGCCTTTGTGTGAAGCCTTTGTGTGAAGCCTTTTTATGAAGCCTTTGTGTGAAGCCTTTTTGTGTGAAGCCTTTGTGTGACCCCTTTGTATGAAGCCTTTGTGTGAAAACCTTTAATGGCAAACCTTTGAAACCTTTTTAGCAGGCTTATTATTGAAGCCTTTAGTGAAGCCTTTTTATGAAGCCTTTGTGTGAAGCCTTTGTGTGAAGCCTTTTTATGAAGCCTTTTGTGTGGAAGCCTTTTGTGTGAAGCCTTTGTGTGACCCCTTTGTATGAAGCCTTTGTGTGAAGCCTTTGTGTGAAGCCTTTGTGTGAAGCCTTTTTATGAAGCCTTTGTGTGAAGCCTTTGTGTGAAGCCTTTTTATGAAGCCTTTGTGTGAAGCCTTTGTGTGAAGCCTTTTTATGAAGCCTTTGTGTG